>JABUQX010016633.1:0-28492 GCA_015478945.1 Trachelipus rathkii | reverse complement strand
TTATAAGTGTTTGAGGATAAAGAGATTCATTTTAACTCCCACAAACATTGGAGAGCAACTTAATTATTCCTTGCAACCATCAACATTTCAAAATTCAAATATGTTAATTTTTAAATAGTAAAAAATTAGAATCTTATTATTTTTGTTTTTTTTTTTTTAATTTTGCTATAAAAACAGTTTAGCTATATTTTTGTTTTTGTACGTAGTTTCTACTTTGAGGAGTTAATTTCTGTGCGTTCATAATAATAATAATTATAATAATAATAATAATAATAATCAATTAATAATAATATAATAATAATAAATAATAATAATAATAATAATAATAATAATAATATATAATAATAAAATAATAATAATAAAAAAAAAAATAATAATTAATAATAATAATCAATAAATAACAGTACATTGTACAAATATTTTATTTATCCCCCAGGTCTGAGACTCTAGAAGTTTTTCTAGAGTTTAAATGCTAACCGGTTCGTAGTTTGGAAAATTTTTTTCATCATATAAAGTTCTTCGAGTCAGGTTCATTTTATATACTACAACGTACATTATATATCACATATTTCTTATTATTTTATTATGCATTATCATAACTGAGTAAATGACAAATCAATTACTGAACTTTATAAGGAGAAATGAGTTGGAAAAGCTCCTGCCGGAACCGGAACTTTCCAAAAAATCGAGGTTCAAGCCGGAAGTTCCGGCCGGTACATCCCTTAACATGTAATATATATAATACATATTAATTAATACATAGTATATATATATATATATATTATATATATATATTAATATATGATATATATATTATATATATTAATATAATTAATATATATATAATTAATATATATATTATATATATATATATATATTAATACTATATATATATATATTAATATAAATTATATAATATTAATATATTTATTAATATATATATATATATATTTATAAGATTCTATAATATATGATATATTAATATATAAACAATATATATTGAATATATATATATATATATATATATATTATAATGTTTCACAATATTGCCTTAATACTATTTGTTGGATATATAATATAGGCTATATATTATTATATATATTATATATATAATTATTATATAGTATATTATATATAATATATAAATATATATACTATATATATATATATATATATATAATATATAATTATATAATATAAATATAAATAGAAATCTTAGACAAAAAAAACAACAATAATAATATTAACCTTTGTATTCATGGAATATGCTACAGGAACAGACGGGAAAACATTACCTATATGGAGTAGCACTGCCTTGAAACTACGTTTGGAAGAATCAATTAAACAGGCGCCCCACTTCTGCTGGGTTTTGCTTCAATGTTCCCACAATGCCTGCCAAATGAGGCCATTCACATCATCCAGCAAATAATACAATGCCTATCTTTATCAATGCGCAAAATAGTTGACAACCGTCTAGTTGATTGCTCTATAATGAAACTAATGTTTACATCTTCTCTATAAGATTCAGCCCTTTGAAAGACCAATAGAGACAACAATCTGAGGTCTGTTTGTAAGGTCTTTTAGATCATCGTAACAAGTTCGTAACGCATCTACATCCTGATATGTAATTTCATGAATTACGAATGAACATGTCAAAGTGAGTTGATAGATTTAAAGGTCAGTATGATTACTGATTTAAACTCTTGGTGTTTATATCGGGCAAGGCACTATTTCCTCTGATGGTAATTAGGTATAAATTATCATCTTAGATATAGAGTGTCATTTATCATGTGAAGAAAAATCAAAATTATGGTTCTTAGAAGTAGTGCAGGGAGGATTGGTTTTGGATACTGGATACAATGTTGAATTTGAAGAGAAACCCTACTGCACATTGTTAACATATATGTGACAATCCGTTAATTTTGATGTTGTGTGTTTCACGCCAAAAATCATAGGTACAGCTAAATTTCAATACGAGCTACAGTTTTCAAATTTTAACCAATATCTATTATTCCTCTTAATACAGAATTGCAAACGCGAATACCATGGGAGCCCAGGACTTTAATACCATAGTCCTCCAATTTACTGATATCCAAAGTACAATCATTAAGACCTTTCCCTAACTTAAATGGGTGACTAAAGCTTAACATATGTTTGAGTCATAAAACTAAAGTGAATAAGAATCTTAAATAGTAAGTCCGATAGCACATAACAAAATATACTCTCAGTGGACTATTATTACACTGAATAATGAAGTGGCAGAACCCATTATAAAGAAACTTGGACACCCGCATATAACTTTTGCATGAGTATAATTGTTTCTCTTACAGGATTCATTGATAGGTAATAAGGCAAAGAGAATAGAGATATAATAATTTCGGAAATAATAAACCTGATAAAATAGAATAAATATATATAAATATATATAAAATATCAAAAGTATATACCATAATATATAATATATATAATATATTATATAGAATATATATTATAGTATATAGTATAAAGACCTAATTATGTATATATATAGAATATAACTCCCTTATATATATATAGTATTATAATAAGAATATATATATACTTATATTTCATATCTCATAATAACTACCCTAGTAACAACCTAATGAAAACTACAGCTTATCCAAACCATACTTGAACAAATTCAAAGCACGTATGACGGAAACATACTTATAGATACTAACAAGAAAATGTAGGAAATGGTTGATTAGTTGTCAAATTCGCCCAAATTCCACCATTTGCATATGTTGGTTAGACAAAAAAATATAGCACAGATCATGTTCTTTTACACGCATGAAATATACAAGTAAACATAATATTTTCATGTGAAGGACATTTTCATGTTGATACAGTGTTATTGAATCTAATAAAAGAATTTCTAGATAATTCTCTCACCCAATAAACCACGTTAAAGAAAGTAAAGGCCAATAATTATTACCAAAAAATACTGATTAACCGGGATATAAACACTAAGAAGCCAAAATTTCATTGGTCCCGATACTGACCCGATACCGGGTATATCAAGTACGTATACTCCTCCTCACTACACTCCTTCAAATATATAACAATATATATATATAAGTAAATAATTAATATTAATATACATGAGGTATAAAAATTAAATAAATATATACTAATTAACCATAAATTACTAAAAATAATAAATATAATATATTACATGTATATAATATAAGAATAAATACATTAGTCATAACTATATATATAGTATAAAATACTTTCCAATAATGTAAATAAATAAAACCTATATATATCGTTACTCCATATAATTGCTGATATCTTTGTTGGGAAGGATAGAGGAGGGGGGAGATTGAGGGAAGTGTTGGAGGGGTGACCGAAGGGAAGACGACCTTCGCACACGCTAACGCTAACACGTACACGCACACCGGCACAGCACACGCACACGCACACGCAACCGCACACGCAACGCTCAACTACCCACACACGCCATATATATATAGAAATATTATTAGTATAATATATATATATATAATATAATTATAATAATTAATTTATAATAGTAATATATAATATATATAAATTTAAAATATAAATAAACATATAATATAATATTAAATTATAAACTGATGATAATAATTATAATGTGTCATATATCTCTCATATATTATATAGGACGCCGCTTAAATTATAGAATACTGTTATTTCACGCACTTCTTTTTCCTCGGGAGTGTCTCGCTCAAGACGGCACTATATTTTACCTGCGTTATCGTAATTTTGCTGTATTAAGAGCGACAGTCTAAGGTGTCAGTGGTCTTCAACGATCTCCCTCGTCTCGATACGAGTCAGCTTACAAGCCGCTGACACGTCTGTCCCTTTCAAGCGCTCACATCTCACTTCATAAAAGGAAGATATATTATTTAACCTCTATATCTATAATTAATAAAATTATACTACATATATTTAATTATATATAATATTAATATTATATAATATAATGTTTACATACTATTAACATATAGTATGTCTCTTCATATAAAACCTATATAGCGATTATAACTATATCAATATGATTAATAAATATATACACTATTATATATATAAATAATATATATGGATCGTAATTTATAGATATGCTCCTAATCATGATTATAATTACCAGAAGACGCCATATGATTAGGACCTTCTTCAGTAAATGATTTGCCTTCGTAATATTGATGAAAAGAATGAGATAGAGAGATAGAAAGTGAGTAAGAGAGAAGAGAAGATGAGAGATGGATAAAATGAGGTGAAGAAAGGTAGTATATAAGGTAGAGGGAGAAAATGGGAAAAATTATGGTCAAAGCGAGATGGATAGTATATATATTATAATATAATATATATATAATAATAAGTGTCTGACCCCGGCCGCATTGCTTTTGTGCTAAGATCAAGTGAAAAGGATTCTTAATGACCTTTGTCATAAAAGGGTAACGGTGTCAAGTGGCAATTTTTACCGACGTTAAGAGGTGAGATCAGGAAGCTTTATCATCAAAATATAAAGAATAACAGTAAATACTCTTTGATGTTTTATAAACCTAATCTTCGTTAAAGATGTACTATTAAATATATAAATAATTATATATGACGTAAAAAGAACAGAGCTTTGAATACAAACACCTTCGACTCCATAGGTCACACTAAAAGTTGATATAATTCGTCAGGGAAATATTATATATAAGGTAATATATTATTTGACAAAGAAGATAAAATAAAGAATTAATGAAATACACTTAACTGTTTTTAAAATAACTAATTAGATTTTTATATAAGAATGTCTAAGAGAAATGAAAATTATATTAGTGCGTTAAAGAGCAAAGTCCTGCAAATAAATATTGAAAGGGAGAAAAAGATAATAATTTTATAATGTTTTATGTGCAGAAGACTTATCTCGATACAAAGGACTTCAAACTTTCATTGGACATTTATATGTGCTTGAAAGGGCAGATAACATGCTTTATAACAAAACAAGATAAACAGGTTATTTTTTATATTATATATAATTATTAGCACTAGATGTTAGTGCGCAAATAATCTTGCTATACAAAGACGTTGACTCAAAAGAAGAGAATTGCAAAGTCAATTAGTTTAGACTAAGGTAGTGTGAGGTAGAAAAGAATCTTTTAAAAAGCGCTTAATTAACCATCACTTATGTATGTATTATTATTATTATTATATTATGGGGGGTTTAAAAGTTTCAATTTATATAATATATATCCATATATTTTAATTAATTCTTCTTATTTATAATTTATATTTATTTCACCGTAATATATTACGCATGAAATATAAAACTAATTCCACTATTTATAATATTATTATCATTATTATGTATTTTAATTAATTATTATTGATTCATTATTATCTATTAAATTATTATTATTATTGGATGATTTTGCTGCTTTTTCTTATATTCTCGAGTTATTATTATCGTGAAAATTAGAAATTATTATTATTATTCATATTTCTCAATAGTATTATTATTATTATTTTTTAATTTATTATTATTATTTATTTTATTATACCTATTGAATATTAATTATATATTATATTAATATAATTTAATCTATTATTATTATATTAATTATATTATTATTTATTTTCGTATATATCTAATATATTTAATATATATATAATTATATATAAAAATTATATATTATTAATTTAATACTAATATATATATTATACTTATGAATATTGAATATATGGTTTATTATATATAGTAATATATTATTATAAATATTATATATCTATAATATTAATATTAATATTTAAGATAAGTATATATTATATAGTTAATATATATATTTTAAAATATAGTTATATATAATTATACTTATATATATATATAATTATATATATATATATATATATATATATATAATTAATTATTATTATATATAATAGATATTGGGTTTAATTCCCCTGGTGAATATGATACAAGCTTACACAATGAATTTATATGAACAATGAGGTTTACGCTTTAACAGTTCATAAATGGTATAGGCGTGATGGCATATAGCGTAATAATTGACTAGGTATTATTAATGTTTATATTATATGCCTCCATAGGTGAGCCCATTATACGGATATATTACTCTCACCTCTACTCCTGGAAGTATAATATATATATTTATATTTTATATGGAGTTTCCAACTGACACTTCTGTAATAATTTATAATTTATTATTTATTAAGAGTGTGTCGAGCTGTGCCCTTCAGATTATTATCCAGGGCTGCACTACCGAGTGAATATATGAGAACATTGTTCGGCTGATAAACGCTTGTAAGCCCACTGTTATATAGTTATTTATGTCAGGATTCCAAGTCTATATGAAGTCACGAGTGTCTGTAATATTCATAAGAGTAGGCTAGAGTTGATGCATACTCTATAAATCCTGTGTCATCACATAGAGTGTATTAATAAAAACCTTGTAAAGTATGTAGGTGAGTGGTGAGTTATATATACTATAAATATATAAAATTTCAAGATAATATAGAATAGTTAACCCAGAGTGTATATCTTATAGTGAAGTGGGATATATTATTTGTTAGTAATATGAGTTTATATAGGATATGATATATAGCAACTATATATATAATATAGGAATTTATTTAGTAGTAGATTGATATGAGAATATGTTGATATATAGTTAATATTGATCAAGGAATCAGGTTATAGTACACATATCGGTTAGATTTTAGATGTAAGGAATAGCAAAGTTTTATTTATTAATTTAGTCGACCCGTATTACCTAAAATTGACTTTTATAGGAATACTCCAGTACGTATTAATAATATATATATAAGAGTGAAGTAACGGTATAATATAATAATATTGTGTATATAATATATTATATATAGGAGTTTCGATATTATTTTTATATTACAAAATAAGGGCCCTGGCTATATTATATATATATATATTGTAGGTTTATTTTAAATGTTACTTAAATTAGTAAATAGAGTAAATTTGAATTTCCCTGATAGGAATTTCTTCTGAGCGAAGGTATTGATGATTTCTCACGTATAGTTTAGTGTACAAATTATCCGGAGAGTCAAGATAGCCGCCATGTCATGGAATTTCATCAAAAGGTCGAAATTAGATTTGAAAATCTCTGAAAGATAGGACCAAATATTAATAGCGGTTTCTAAAGTGTGGGTGACGGCCAGAGAGCAACAAATTTGATCATGAGATTCAGGTATGACCAAATAATAAAGTTTATAGCAAGGGTTAAGAACACAAGTCTATAAAATGTACCATCACTTCTGTCTTTTTACTACCTTCAATGCTCAGAATTGATTTGTGTAGTTAAGTTAACGTATCTCTTCAAAACTAGGTGCGCTGACCATACTGAGGAAGATAACTAGACTATCATGAACTGCGCACGACTGCGACTATTACAGTGGAGAAAAAAGTTGTAACACTTCCACGGAAGGTGGATGCAAAGGCCCAACTCAAAATAACAAAATACATAGATAGATGAAATTTGGAGGTGCATAGACATACTTGAAAATGGAAATGAATATATAGAGATATTCATAGACATATACGTGAGTTTGTTGCCGGACCTGAATGAGACGGTTGCCGGTGAAATATTTATAAGATTATAGATATAGAACGGAAGAAAGAAGGCCAGGTAATATATACTATAATATGAAGTGAGTAGTATATACTTTTTATAAAGAAATATGCTTATTAAAAGAATTACTTATATACATATAATAGATATAAATTATTTTTTGTGAATGAATATATTTTATATTATTCTAAATCATATCATAAAGTAATATTTATATAGTACAGTATTCCTATAAATAGTATATATAAAATCCTCTAAGTACTAATATACACATCTCCGTGAGAATTTAATATGATAATAAATTCGTGATAAATACCATAAAAGCAGTATTTTATGGAAATACATATAAAATACTCTTAATTCCATAACATTATATTTATTATACATAAATGGATATAATTAATATGTATAAGGTGTAACGTTCTTAAAATTTTTACTACTAGATTACTGCTTCTTAATGTATTATTCTTATTCATAATTTCTTTAATTAGTTAATTTCAGTTCGGTATTTGCCTAGTCATTATTTTGGTAAGAATTCTTAAATAATAGACTAAGTACAACAAATTTGTGTTTGCATATGATAATATATATCTTACTCTACTTTAATTCATGACTGATTATATATGTAATTATTGATTGGTAAGCAAGGGTATCGATATATATATATAGTGTACTATTATTTACATGTGAGACTAGTAAATATGTGATAATATATATATATATTGATAATAACTATTGTAAATTATATATATATTGATAATTTATATGACAAATATGTATATGATCTTATGTATATAGTATATTAGTAACTGGAGATATATTGAGATAAATATATATATATAAAATTACTTAATTACTGGCTGATATTTTCGAATTCAATGTAAATACAGTAATTATAATATAATGTATGGTTTTCCATGGCTAAAAAGGTCCCTCAGGTAAATAGAATTTATAAATACCCCTCTGAACGTATACGTATATATAATAGTAATTATTAAAATTGAACACAACCAATCTTACAATAATTTAGCTTTAATGATGAATCTATTTAAAATTAAATTAAGTTTTTATATACATTGACAAAAAGTTGGTGAATCAGATAATCTTGTGGCCTGTTTGTGTGCTCTCATTTTCAAATTGGTTGTAAATTGATAGTAATGAACGATCTTCTCTATTTATATGGCCGTTGTATATACATATGATATATAATATATAAAGTAATTATATAATAATGTTAGGGGATATAATACATATAAGTTAAGTATAATGAGATGAGAAATGAGTTATAAGAAGTACAAAATTACCAATTCCACGTACCAAAAAGAGCTGTATTTGCAGAATTATTTTCCAAGTCTATAAGATATATATTATATATTAGTGCTCACATATAGTGGTATCTAAATATTTATCGATTTAGAGGATTATCGAACACCCTTCGTTACCTCACTCGGGGTGAGGGTGTGTGGAGCCCAAGGCACTAAGTAATTAGAGTTTTAGAAACACTAATGCGGTTTTGAGCTCTGAAAAACACTTAACAGCTCGGACATTTGTGGATATCCCTCTGTTAGAAAGACACTCACACAGAGACATATTCCTGAAGTGTAAATGTGTTCTACAATAGAGACGAACACAATGTAGGACAATCACCCGTCTCAATAGGCTTAAAGGATCTTTAGTATTACGTTTGGTGTGTGTTAAAAATACGTTATTATGCGATAATAATAGTTTGTGAGTGTCAAGATATAAAGTACTAATTATATAAATCCAACGATAGGTGGATGGTGTGGTGTGTGAGTGCGCGAGAGTGGGAGTAGGAGAGAGATGGAAGAAGTGTGAGAGTGAGGAGGGAGTGTGGTAGGAAGGTGTGTGTGACCATGTGAGTGAGTGAGTGGTCAGAGAGTGATGTGGTACCGTGAGTGTGAGTGGAGTGAATGAGAGAGAGAGTGGTGGTGAGTGAGTGAGTGTGAGGGCAGAGTGGTGTGAGAGGAGAGAGTAGTGATGTAGAGAGAGAGTGGTTGTGAGGTGGTGGATATATGGGTGTGGGTGAGGAGTGTGGTGGTGAGTGTGTGTGTGAGAGTGGGTGTGAGTGGAGAGGACATACTCGTGGGGTGGTGTGGTGAGTGCTTAGTTAACCATATTATAATGATAGTGTGATGAAATAGTACATATGATGAGTATTATATTAGCTAAGCTAATAGTTGTACTTTAGTAGTTGAAAGCAGGGTACAAAATGCTACATGAAATTATTTATAAATGATTTTTGTAGAGGAACTATAAGGTAAAATATAAATCGTTAGTTATAGTTAATCGAGTATAGCTAGTTAGGTAGTATAGAGACACAAATGATCATCTCCCATGTGGCTATAAACCACAATTGGGCTATAAGGAATGATATTCCATGAGAGTTTATCTCGTGTGTTTAATCATTTGTCGGAGAAATGGTGTTGATAGAAAAGTGGAAAAATGTAACAGCACAACTCCCACACACCACTAACACACATCCCTAATGTCATATAAGACCATATTATCTCACTGTTTTAAATTTTCTAATAAACGACAAAGTTATCAGAAGATTATTATATGCTAAGAATTGTGATTCTCGTATCATATAATTAATTATAAGAAAGGAGTACTTTATTAGTATAACTGGTATTTTATATAAATAATACTCTCATTTAGATGGAAAATAAAAGCTTTAGTTTAATTCAAATTAATATAGTAAATAATAATTATAATTATAAAATATTATTTATTATATTAAATTATATTTAGTTATAGATATAATCATACATACAAACAAAAGCACTATGTATGCATGCAGCATGGCATCGTGGCGAGTAGTTCATTTTATCAATACTCATTCGAATTCTTGACATAATGTTGCTAATTATATATAGTGATCACCAGTATTATTATGCTCATAAATAACCTGTACAGATACATTAAGTATCATACATACATTACAGTGATATAAGCGTACGGATATAGGTAATATAATATAATATATAATATTTTGGTACATATGCTATAATAAGATATATTCTATAAACTTTGATATAAATGTCTGTTATATTCATGCTATAATGGGTAAATATAAATTATAATATGGTAAGAGTTTGGTTTTTATTGAAGAATAATAGTTGTAAGAATATATGATATTTTATTATTAAATAGTTTAGTTAATGTTAGGGATGGAAGCTACATCTGTCGGGTGTGCGACTAGGAATATCGAAATTTAGTCTTTGAATGTTTTCATTTTTGGAGAAGCCCATTTTTGCTTAATTTGGTAACAAAGTAAGGGTTCTAAGTAGGATGCGAGACCAATTTGAGGACAGGGTTGACCAATGATTAGAGTATATATAAAGTTTAGTAGAGGTTAGAAACAAGTCTTAAACCCGACACTTTCTGCTCTCCTCAATCTTAGATGAGTTTACGTTGAATAAACGTATCTTCTTCAAATTGGCCTCCCATTTAACGAGGATGATAGTGATGCAATTCGTTAACGCTCAATGAGTCTAGAGATTGACTTTATACTCGAATTGTGACTTGAGCGCGACTCTCGGGCGGAGGGGATGAGTGCAGAGCCCCACGCAGAAGTATATATCTAATTTTAATATCAGAATAGATAGATAAAATTTGGATTGGGGCTCGCATTATGAAAAGATTGAATGTAAAGTGTAGAGTTCATAGCTTGAGTTGATAACCGGATCCGAATGAGTCAGGTGCGATGGGCGTAAGGTGTGGATTTGCTAAGGGACGAAATCCGAACGTTGTTAGTGGAGACATTCGTTTTACTGATTAGAAGTTATTAGGAAAAATAGAATAAAGTTTTATAACTTGTGTGTAATACTTAATAGCATTCCCAAACATTTTCCTAAACTTGTAAGTTTCATATTATCTGTTAAATTCTATCTATTTCTTTTGTTACATAATTTATTTCCTCTTTTATTGTTTAATTTTAATTTTATATGTATACTTTATTATAGTTGTTATTTATTATTAAAATATATTCTATATATATATTGTAGTAAAAACTTGGTTATATTTATTTATTTTTTTTTTTTTGAAAAGACGTATTTACTCAATAATTTTTTGTATTGAAAATTTTTTTTATGGTAAATAACTCCAAAATCGAATATTGCAAGAGTTTATTTATTTTTCTATTTTTATTGTTTTTATATCACTTAAAGTTTGTGTGCATTTTTTTTTTACTGTACCATAAAAACATTGAGAATCATGTAAATTAAAACCACCTAAGATTGCATCCCTTTTTAACCTCATACCTAACCGTGATCCTATTGATCTACTCTGATCATTATTTTGATTTCAAGTAATATGTAATATTGATACTGTGTAATTATATGATATATATTTATATGTATATTTATATTATATGAGTATATATACACTATATATATATTATGTATATTAGTAAATATGATATATATAATATAATATAATTATGATGTATATTTATTATATATACTAATATTATTTAAATATTATATAATAATTGTAACTATATATATTATATAGATATATAATTTAATCTACTTTATTATTATAATACTTGATATATACTTTATGATAATATTAATATTATATATATATATATATATATATATATATATATAATATATATTATATATAGGATTAATATTATTATAGTATATATATATATATATATATATATAGTAGTATTAATATATAAATATGTATTTATATATACGTATTTTAATATATTATAATTTACGTTTAATATAATATTATGGTAACTCAGAGCTTGTTAATTAATAAAAACGGGTACTATATATATATATATATATATATGAAGATATTAGATAAACGGTTATTATGCAGTCGTTTTAGCAGTTGATATTTGAAGTTGAGTAGATTTATATATATTAAAGATATATTAGCCATATAATTATATAATAAATAATAGATTAAATATATTTAATATATATATATATATATATATATAATCTATATATAAGGGATATAATATTAATTTTTATTACAGATATTATCTATTTATTATATTAATAGAATTATCTAAACAATGTATGGATGTAAAATTTATATGTAAAGTCTTTTTATAGTATTCTCTAAGGTTAAATGACTAGTGAAATTCCTATTTATAGATAGTATATTCATTTTTATATTATTATATATATATATATGTGAGATTTTATGAATATTATAAATAACAAGTGTCTTATAACCCTACATCATATATCTTATATATTGGCATGCCATTTCTGAAACAGTTTTTTTTATACAATAGATACTACCAAGAAGTGCTTTAAGAAATTTATTATTTCATTAGTGAATTGATAATCGATTAATCGATAAGGCTCTGAATAGTAAACATACGACGAACTGGAAAAAAATGATGCTGTTGTAATTTTTTCTGACAGAAAATACACTAAAGTGACCCTAATTTAACATATATATTTAATGATACATGTTATCAAGTAGACAGAACTAGACATAAGTTGTAAATAATTATTAATATATATTATTATTATCCTGATGATTTAGTACTGAATAATATGTTTTTTTTTTGATTTGTTGCTCAGAAATATATATAGTTACTTATATTTACATATATTATTATAGTAATAGTTTTAATTAGTTGATATATAATATGTTGTACTTATATTATATAGATTTTTAGAAAGTTTTTATATTTATTTATTATATATTATTATTATATATAGTAATATTAATATAATATATAGTATATATTAATACCTTACTGATTATTACTGTGTTATTATATTAATTATATTTCTATAAATAATGTATTATTTAATGATATAATATTAAATATATATATTAGTTATAGCCACATATCTTGGAACCTAATTTTAAATATATATATATATAATAAATTTTAATACAATACATAATATTATTATATATATATATATTATATATATTTAAGTGATATAATCCATAAAACCTAAACATATTTTACACATTGTAAACAATGAGAGATGATTTCAGTTATTAAACGTTTCCTATAGATCTTAACAACCAGTATAGACGCTATAACATTGGTGCAAAGACTTATCTACTTTACAAGTATTTATCAGAACACGCATCGGTTTAACATTGTTAGAAGGTTTATTTATCTCTATTTTGATTATTGTAATTATAATGAAAACTAGTACAAATATATTAACTCTAACTAAAGAAATATCCTAACAAGCCATACTGTGCAGCTTTTCGTTAGAACAAATTGTATATAATATAAAACTAAATACAAGAGAACAAACAATAAGCAATTATAATCTCTCGATCTGTTTAACATTTACTCATAATTAATCTAAAAAACTAGTGATTATTATATAATTATTATTATTATTTATAAATATATTTAATTATTATTATTATTATTATTATATTATTATGATTACTATTAATTATTGATTATAATATATTTTGGTGATATTTATTATTTGATCATTCACTTTTAATCCTATTTAGTTGAATATAAAAGTCTCCCTCAAACTTTATTAGTTTATTATATCTTGATTATTTAAATCGTATTTATTGTAATTATATGAGTATTATGTTATTCAGCATTAAATATATATTTATAGTCTTGATGAATTCTTAATATTTATAATTTGATATATAATTATTATTATTGATATTTAATTAGTTAATTTAGTTATTTATTATATGTGACTTATTATTATTATTATGTATTATTTTTGCTGTGCTCACATATAAATATCATTATTTAATTATAATCGGTATAAAATTATTTAATTATTTTAGTTTAAGATATATAATCTATATTTATTATTATTAATTGAGGTTATATGTACATCTCAGATACTAAGATTTATTGAGTTATTATCTATGAGTGAATTTATTGTGATATTATGTGAATTAATAATATTACTTTATCTCTAAATATATTTTAATTATTTTATTTTTATATTATTATTATTTATTGTTTTAATGGCTTTATTTGACTCTCTGATTATGGTAGTTCCAAATTCTGAGACGGATACTATATAAGAGATTATTGATTTTTTCATTTTGAAGAAGCATTTGTTGAGTTTATTATTATCTAGTTATATAACTTTTGTTATTTATTTTATATTAATTAATTAAAGACTTCTTTATTACTTTATATTTAGGTGTATGTATTCCAACATAGATCTCACAAACACTAATAACACGTCGACCACTTATAAGCCGTGCAGTCCACAACTAGAAATATAAGGTCTATAGGTAATATTGCTCTCTACCTGAAACCTAAATCAGGTTACGCTCAAATCGTTAGTACTGACATCTTGATAGTGGTAGTGGTTAGAGACCAATCAGTAGAAAACTGTTTTTGCTTTATAACATCTCACGCGTACAGACTTCAAAGAAATCCGAGGAATGAGCTCCATTACATTTCTGAAATATCTTTTGACACCATAGAGCCTTTTTTGGATGGAGGGGTATTAGCTCCCCCCCTTTACATTGTGAACTTAACGAGATTTTTTTACTTTTAGTGAAACTGATTTTCTCCTTACTTAACATCTGTTTTCATCTTTAAAATTGTTATGTTTTTACATACCCTAAAGCAGTAGAACAGTAAAAATGCCCATATAATGATTAATATGTAATAATGTCTAGACATGCATCTTGCCCACAACGCTCCTACCCATTCTTATAATTGAATCTGATTGATCCAATTGATCTATGCATTCAAGTCTTTTTATGATTAAGTGCAATTGTTATGTCTTACATTACCCTATAATAGCTTAGTTATATATTACAAGATTAATTAATGCATTATATATCAAACTCACTCCTGAAACACCCACCCTCCCACCTAGTGCCTCAGAGTGTGCGACATTCAAACTTTGTTAACACTCTCACTTCGATTCTCAAAATATGAGTAATTTATTTATCTCAGAAGATAGTTAAATATACATATTATATATAATTTTAATTATATATATAATAACTAAAAAGTAGTCTTTTACTCTACATTATTTATATTAATTAGTAAATTATACCAGAAATAATATTTTTATGAATTTATTGTAAATTAAATAATTTAATTGATAAATATAATTTTTATAAGTACTAAAAATTATGTATGATATATATGGTTTCATAAATGTAATTAATATTCTTTATATTTCTACTACTCAATAGTATGGCGTAGGCATATAATAACTAATATATTCAGTCAGGAACTGGTGAGTATAATATATATAGCTCGTATATAAGGTATATATTTCGTCATACTCAAACACACGAGCAAATAATTTATAAGATGCAACATATTACTTTAATTACATAGTCACATTAGGCCAATCATCGCGATACTTGCTTTCTTAAGAGCAAAATTGTATAAGCTTAACTTGGCATATATTTCTTTATCTTAATCCATTTCCTCAAATTGGGATTGATACTGGGATTGAGATTGATTTGCTAAGACGTGCGTAGTGAATAGTATATAGACTAAGTAAATTTCAAACCCAATCCACCCTACTCTCATCAATCGCTCCTACTCACCTATCCCATTGTGTCAAAATTAATTTATATATAGTATATAATGTATATTGATTATTAGTTTGATACCACTTATATATATAATATTATATTTTGTAGTATATATTTATTTTATATATTTATATATTTTGTATTGTTTATTTTTGTTTTATTATTTTTGATTATTTATAGACCACTGGAAGCTGAAGATTTTGAAATAAAAACATCTTTAATAGCAAAAAAGAGACCAAACATAAAGAATCCTATATTGACTTTGAAAGTTTTGTTAATTTTTATTTAATATCAAATTTGTGTATATATATAAAATAAAATATGAATTTAATTATAATAAAAATAAATAGTATAATACTATAAAGTGTATTAAGATAAATGTTATGTATTATACTCAGCTAATATAAGTTATTTAAGTATAAAGCGGACATCATAAATTGAATTTATTGTTGATGCGCTGATTTCTACTTTTCAGGATTTTAGATTTATTCTATGCAAATTCTCAAACTATTTCAAGGGCAGGGTGCCAAATATAAAGTCATGCTAGCCTCTCAACTTGGCGAGAGAAAGATTGTGTGTATCAGGTATGCAGTATAAGGTTGATATGGAATTAAAAATTAGGAATGGCAGGAGTGCCAGACCTCTTGGTATAATCATCTCTATTCTGTGAAGTGGAGACAAGTGGAGGATAATTACTCGCAAAGCGTGATGTGTATCCCTTATGCTTCATAGCCTTAATTTAAGGCGAAATAAAAGAGTTGATTTTTTTTATATTGTTTTGAGAAACTCATGAACGTGAAATATTCTTAATGTTTTCATCGTTGCCACTCTAACTGATAATTAAAATAGAGTTAATATACTCAGCTCTAAATGACAACACATGATATCGAACCTGAATATAAAATGTGTTTTCATATTGGTTTATTTGGATAGATAAACTCTAATCAAATTATAATCTAGGCATAATCTTTGGGTGATCTTATATATGGGTCCCTAATACTTCCGCGATTTAGTTTCTGACCATAAGGTAACGCGCGATAAAAGAGGCAACGCGCGCTCATACAATTGCGAGAAGATTGGGCCTTTGAGGTAATTGTTCCTCATCTATTTGAGTATTAGATACACATGCAGAGTTAGTGTATTCCAGATTTGAATGGATGAAAGACTTTATTGTTCTCAGGTATATACAGACATACTTGTCATGTAGAACTGCTACTCAACAAAGTGATAGCTGCAAGGAGTGAGAGAGATGACATAGATGATTTTTGCGAACATCTCTGCGCTCTCATGAGCTCTCTCCGGCTGATCTCTAGATGTAGACCCCTGCGCTGCTCATTATATTATCTCTCTCGATATAGTGCCATTCTCGCGGGTATTTGCAAAATAGAAGAATCGCCTTATGTCCAATAATGAGGGAGGAGTATTCAAAGGTATGATTCTAGTCTTTCGTCTTTTCCATGTCCGACGCCCTCAAAAACTCTTGCTATCTCGAAGTATATAGAACCAGTTCCTTTTGTCAACTTACCTCCATTAGCTTGAAAAATGAAGTGTTCATATTATATATACAGTGTCTCTCACCTCTCTCTCTCTTTTGATAGTTCTCTCGTCTCTCCTAATCAGACAGGATACTCTCTCTCCACACACCTCTAACCCTATACTCATACAGACCAGAGTGTGATTTTCCGGATCATGCACTCGACATACTTAAGTTAAGCAATAAGTGATATAGATAAATAATAATATATTGGTGAATAATATATAAATAATAATAATAATAAGTGCTCGAAAAAGCTTAATATAATAATAATACGTTATCATCATCGCTCCGACATTACGTAAGATTAAGTGAGGCTAGATACTCGTGAGTGATATAATAATAAATAATTCAATTATTTTAGATAAAGGAGATAGTATTTGAAGTTTAGAAAATTAATGCCTGATCTTGGCTTTCTATAAGGATGGGGCTTGCTGATATATAACATAATCTTCGAATTTATATAGGAGGTAAGATTTGGTGCTAAGTAACTATGTAAAGAAGGAAAAATCAAGTTTAATGAGAAGAGTTCTTAATTTTACTTGGAAAACATTAAATATTTTATCCCTTAAAACAATAAAATTAAATCTTATATAAATTTTAATAACAATTCAATGTATTAAAGACAATTAAACTTATATATACGATTTAATTTTAAAACTAAAAACGTCTTAGACGTATCCGCCTAAAAAAATCTATCCTCACCCGTCTCATTACTTTATTAAATTCGTTTGTGTTACCATTGAATCTATCGAGTTACTATTAATCTAAGATTAGTCTATCGAATCTACGATTCAGTACACATTTCGTGCATTTATTTTGAGAGAAATATATAAAAAATAAGGATTAATAAACAACTTTCATTTATAACACTGTTCATTTAATAATAATACTCAACATAACAAAAGTTTTACATTATCAATATGTAATTAAACTACTTTAGCATATTCATTAACGGTCTAATATAATATAATGTGTTACTCAACAACAAATTCCTTAGGAAATTCACATCTTACAAAGTCAGTTCTAGTAGTCTCGTTGTTAAAATTAACAAGGTAGTTTCCGACACTATGAACACTCTCTGTAATTGATAATAAATATTATGAGGGTAACTAACATATTGAGCGCTTCAAAAATTCAGAACCTATTCACATTTTTGTTCAAGCAGTACTCTTCTAACATAGCAGATGTTAAATTTTAAATTAAACATGGTAATATTAACATAAAATATATTCATATACTTTGATCTAAATTATAGTGGTTTCATATTTCGTTATATTCAAACGGAGGGAAAATAAACTTTACCACTACATAGGATATTTACAGACATTAAATTAATAATTAAGACATCTCTTGTAAGTTAATCGTTCCATCAATTTGAAACTATAGCAACTCGAATATATCCAACACACCAACACCCCTAACACAACCTTGTTAACAACTAGCACCATTTTACAACTTTAGATTATATTATATCTCTCATAGTTAACTACTAGTTCACTACCATTTTGGTGGTTTGGTTGTAGACATATAATATATACTATAATCATGACAATAAAAACAAGCGTATACACTATTTCACACTGATTCTCAGACAACATTAATTTCCTCTAATATAAATATCAAATGTACATGTTATTCAAAAAATTTCTTAATTAAATTTTAACACTTGCAAGCTAATCTATCCATAATTTATCTAAGTAATCTAATTTAATCTAAATTTATTATACTCAAGCTTTTCTGTCACAAAAAACAATAAAAAACATAACCTTATCAATCAATCATACACGAAACTAAAAGAAGAAAATATTATATGTACAACAGGATAAATAATACACTCTATTTAAACTAACAATTCATTATCCCATTACCCATACTCGAATAAAACTGTAAACGATACCAATAATTAATATACATTAAAAAGATATCCACTAACCTATCATAACACCAGTACAGTATAACTTACAAAACAATTTGTCAATAGTGTAAAACTTACTAACAACTAAGTACACTCTCTATCTCATATCTTTTTTCTCAATACTCCTCAATAAATCTCGTCTCCATTACATCAATACCTTATAAATTTGTAACATTTGTAGTAGTGCAGAGATCACTAGTCACGTATATATACCGCTCAAAACATTTATCAAATCTTATATACTAATTATCTACAGAGCCAAATATATACGATGATATACTATATTATCTTGTCAAATGCCTCGAATTGCCTATATAAAAACCTCTTACATTTATACTCTCATAAGATAAGCTTTATTACAATTTATCATGTTACATATAGTTATACCAATCTATATACTATGAACAAAAATACTTATATAGATCTTACCACTCATGAATTTAAATTGTAACCATATGACATAATACCACCTCCAACTATCTATATACTTATTCTGCTCAATATAAATTGAACCATAATATGAAGAGAATACACAAAAGCAATCACTTAATACTCATAATATGTATAACTCATACTCTTCTCTTAGAAACTCACTATTTCATATTCTACAATAAAAGACACACCACTCTAATAACGAGTATCTTTTTAAAAATGTATAGCACCTAATTGAGAATAGGTCCGTAAGTGTTACAAGCTCTTGAGTGATAAAAAACATCTCTATATAGTGTCGAGCGTGAGCTCATATAAATACTATCTAGCTCTGAGTCATAAGCAGATTCATACAAGCGATCCTTGACTATACATCAAAATTCACACTCAGAGTTTGCCACTTCCAACATCACCCACAGCCACTACCCGCTCGCTGATCATATACATACATATATATATAACACATACATAGAATAATATGAGTTAGATACATAACATTTATCGTGATAGCCTAAACTCTGTCCATTCTAGCAACGTCTGCCATCCCTAAATTTAATAACACTTTAGACGGCGCAGCTAAACCCAGCCAAGTGAGAGTGTGTATTAGTATATATGACACCCAACGACATCATATTATATGAGCATATATATATAGGGGTAACAAGTGCGCATATCGTCTACGTGTCCAGCTGTAATATTAATCCTCACATAACGCATCGTGAACAAAGCTCTCGAGTGGACCAAGCACGACTGCTCAAGCAAGAGTCTATAATTTGATACTAATCTAATCTGTGAACTCAACTAATTATACGTTAAAAAACAGATCTCTGTGTATCTCGGATATACATAACTCGAAAGCCTAATTACTGATACTTTAAAACTATGTGTAACGAAGAAAAAGTAGAACTCTATATATGTTCACATGCTAGCGGTTAACTTACAGCGAGTCAATCATTAACTCATGTTGAATTGTGTAGTCATAACTTCATGCAGGTTATTCATATAGCAAGTTCATAATATTTCAATACTCTCATAGTTTCTTCAAATCTTTAAAATAAAAACATTTCCATTCTACTACCATATTTACACCCACTCTTCTCAATTAGTTTTAATACTTTACGTCAAGGATGTTCCATCTTTTGGGAGTCGCTAGCCAATTTGAAAATTTGGTGAGCGTCATTGAAACACACACACTAGACAAATTTTAGTTATCTCTTTTAATCTCTCGGATACAGAAGGCAGCACCTAAGGGAAAATATTCTGAGTAAGAACACTTAAAGCCAATTGTGTAGTTGCTGCTCCTTTACTTTATTATATTGGGAATCTTTTCTTTTTTTCAAAGTTTTTGACTTGAAATTATTTCCCTTAAGAGTTGTTTACGAAATCCTACATGTAAAACTTTGTTTTGTAAACCTAAGGGGCGTTTAAAGGAACGAGATCAAGTGCACTTATAAACATATTTTATTGTCATATAGTGGAGAGCTCGATGACAGGCTAAGCTTTCATGTATAACATATAGGTGGAGTAGGAGTTGCTTATTTATATATATATATATATATATCATACACTTTATACGCTTACTACTTTATATATATATATAACACATATATAATATATATATATATATGTATATAATATAAATATACATATATCTATATATATATATATATATATATATATATATGCCATATATATCTATAGGTGGATTATGTATATATATATATATATATATATATATATATATATATATATATATATATATCATTTATAGTATAGAGCACTCCACCTCCCCAAAATATAAAATAAACGAAAATTAAATTTACAATGACGTTCATTAGTGTACGTTTTCACTCTTTATGGACAAGTTGCAATTGTAGAATAGTTTTCAATTTTTTACTTCGAATCACTGCGAGAACTAGGCACTTACTTCAATCCATAAAATGGTGTTCAGATCTCCTTCCTCTCCCCCACACAGGGACCACATATCATTCTGCTGAAGTCATTCTGGGTTACAGGAACAACCTACCAAAGTCTCACTCTTATTATTGATTATTTCGTCGCAGCAGTAGTTGTGTCCATGTTTTTCCTGCTCTACTTTAGGTTGAGACATGGTTTTACGTCCCCCACCCATATGATATTTCATTCCAAATCATTTCTCACTATCCGATCATCTAAATACTTTCCTATACTTCCCCTTTTAATGTTAACTTTCTTCAATGATGTTCAGTTTTAATTCAAATTCTTAGAACGTAAGAGCGAACAACCAGTGTACAACAATCATTTATTTAACAAACATTTTTCACAACCTCCTCTCATTACTTAACATCACCTTATCTTCACAGGAGCATGTCAGAGATTTTAATTTGAATCTTAGAATTATACAGCAAAAAACATCTTCATACTTTCCTAAAAAAAACATTCAGCATTGTTGTTTTTATTTTATTAAGACATTTGAAAAATAACCTAAAATATTTTCATTTTAACTATAATGCTTTTTATGCCCTCAAATACCCACCACAACAATGCGCACACACACACACACACACACATGTAATATGTATATATATAATAATATATAATATATATGTATAATAATAATAATAATAATAATAATAATAATAATATAATAATATAATATATAATATTAATAATATAATAATAATAATAATAATAATATCTATATCATATATATATATATATGTATAATAATAATATGTATCATATATGTATATATGTAATAATATCAACAATATGAATATATATGTAATAACTAATATATACTATAATTTATATAGTATACAAATATGTGTATATATATATATATAATATTATAATAATATATAATAATAATAATAATAATAATATATATATATATAATAATAATATATATATGTTATAATATATATAATATATATATATATATATATATGTATAATAATATGTATCTTAATAATAATAATAATAATATGTAACCAAATAATATAGCATATATATATATATATAATATCAACCAACCAATATGTATTAAACGGCTAAAATGGGGAAAATTGGGTTTTTTAATTTTTCCTTTCAATTTTAAACAGTTGCAGAGTTTTTGATCAAAATAAAGACGGAAAATTACAACTTTCTGAGATGGCCAAGTAAGATATATATATATATATATATATATATATATATATATATATATATATATATATATATATATATATATATAACCTTAACATATATATCTTAACCAATAACTCCATGCTTAACTATATCTTTCTTTATACTGTAATATATATATATGTATTTATATAAATATATATATAACATATATATATATATATACATATATATATATATATATATATATATATATATATATATATATATATATATATATATATATATATATAAAATCCCTACTTTATCGTCCCTCTATGCCATAGTGAGTGAGAACTCGTTGCAGTCAGAAAAATCCACCCTATAGGTTTCACGAGACTGCGACGGACGGACCCTTACTGTGGTATCTCGTCAATGTGGGATTCATCCCCTGGGCCAAGCCCACCCCCTCATAAAACCCCTCCATTTACTCCTGTTATGCAACTTTCTTCTCGTCACTGTCAAACTCCTATTTTATTTCTCTTCTTCAGGCATTCCTTTACTGACTCACTCCACTTTTTTTTAGTCTTCCATCAGTCGATTCCCATGTATACACATCAACACCCCCAACATAGGCTACTATCATTCAACTTTCACTTGTAGTAGGCAGTCTCAATGCTCTCGTTTATTCTCTACATTTGTCCTTCTTTACACACACAACTCCCTAATGGATTCATTCACTCATTTTATCCAATTGTCTCACACTAGCATGCCATAGTTGTCCATCTGAACACTTTGTACCTTAGATCTATACCTCTTATTCCAGACCATAGTTTCACTATTATACATTAACACAGGTAACAACATACCCTCATGCAAAACTCTAGCTCACTCAAGACTTAGTCCATTCACATCCACCAAGGATTTAATTGCACCAGCCACCTTCCTACCATTCACAACTTTCCTACTACACTCTGCATCATCCGTTCCTTTTCATCCAATATATATCCTAAATATTTAAACTCAGATACTTGTTCCAGTTGCTCACCATCTAACATGACTTCACACCGCGAACTCTCTTCACTCACTATCATAACCTAAATTTTAGCTACATTTACTTTCAAGCCCCTCATTTAAACACCCTGCCAAACCCCTCTACCAATCCACTCAAACTCTCATCAGGTTCACCACACAAAACCAAATCATCCGCATACAATAAACAGAGCACCCTCCACTCTCTTCCGTTCTCCATCAGTCTAACACTTTTCCCTGCCACCCCACCTCAATTTCTTTCATAACCCCATCCATATACAAATTGAATAACCAAGTAGGCACAACACATCCCTGCCTCACTCCGCTATTAATATTAAACCAATCACTTTCGACTCCATTTATTCTTACACACGCTTCACTTTCGTCATGCATACTTTTGAATCCATTCAGGAGCCTACCACCAACACCATATATCATTAAAACCTGCCACAGAGCTTCCCTATTAATCCTGTCATAAGCTTTTTGCAAGTCCATAAAACCTAAATACAATTTATTCTTCTTTCTCGTTTTCTGAATCATTTGGTTCAATGTAAATACTTGATCCACAAATCCTCTATCACTTCTAAATGCACCTTGTTCTCCACCAATCAGTTCTTCAGTCACTCAACATACTCTTTCAACAAAAAAAAACAGCATATATCTTCCCAACGACATTCAATAAACTAATTCCCTTATAGATCCTACAGTTCCCCTTATCTCCCTTACCTTTATATAGGGATACTATTACGGCTCTCCTCCAATCTCTCGGAACTCTACCCTCCATAAACGCTTTGTTACATAACTTCCAAATCCATTCAATCATCATCTTGCCTCCATTCTTGATCTTTTCACCTGTAATTCAATCTATGCCTACATATTTACCATTTTTCAACTTTCTCACCCTACCCCTTACCTCCTCCCTAAAATACCTATTTCTTCTTGCACCATCAAACACACATTCACTATCACGTTTTCATTACTGCAATGATACGCAAATTTTTAAAGGGTTCCCTCCACGCTATTCTCGCATCCATTTCATCAGTTACGAAAGCACCATCCCTATTCATTATTCTACGCAGATTCCCTTTACTCTCATTCTTATCCTTTCGCGCTTCCTTCCAGAAAGTTTCCTATTTCATAGTAAGTCCCCATTCATCCTCCTTCCAATCTGTTCATTTACCTCATTTTTCCTCTTACGTATACAACTTTTAGTCTTCCTTTTTTCCTCCTTATATAATTCCAACCATCTTTCTTTTGAGACCTCATCATTTGCATTTAGCACATTCAACCACGCCTCTTTTTTACTTTTAACCGCTTGCATCACCTCTTCATTCCACCATTCACTGTTAACATTCTTACTTCCTACTTTATCACATCCACATACTTCTCTTGCACTACTAACAAAGGCTTCCTTCATTTGTGTCCAGATTTTTTCAGTTTAGTCTTGTTCACATTCAGCTGATTTATTTGCAAGCTCTCTTAAATACTTTTCCCTATTACCTTGTTCACTTAACTTCTCACTCTTAATTCTTCCCACTTCCTTCCTTATCACCTTCCTCTCCATCCAAGCCCATAACTTAATCTTACATAACACAACATAATGATCCGATAATCCTATCCCCAGGCCACTCACTGATTTAATATCCATTACATACTTCAACATCTTCTTCTTCACCAACACAAAATTAATCATACTTTTCACTTCGATACCATCTCTACTTACACCAACTCTAGTATACTTATGAATACTCTTGTGTTTGAATAATACTACTTACACACCTACTTCTTTCTTCACAGAAATCAATCACCCTCCTACCATTCTCATTTTCTTTTGTCACCCCAAATTAACGTATTATACCATCCCTTTTCTGATCACCTATTCAACCATTTAGATCGCCCAACACAATCAATCTGAAGCTCCTACTCACCCTATCCAAAACATCATTCAGATTATCCCAGATAGCCGCACTCTCTTCAACATCACCCTCAGATGGGCCATATGTTACAACCACACACACCTTGACCTTTTCAAATTTAAATTTAACCATTAGAATTCTTGTACTCACACAAAAAAAAATCCACCATAGCTCTGTGCCACATGTCAACCATCACAAACGCAACTCCTTCTCTCCCCCTCTCATTCCTCTACACTCCAGCACACACACAGTTCACACTACACCACCCATCTTCACCGATTCCTTTCATCATTGTTTCAGTCACGGCGAGCAAATCAACTTTACTTTTTCTAAATACATCCATCACCTCTCTCCTCTTCTCCTCGACATTTATTCCTCTGACATTCTATGTACCCAAACGATTCATTCAATTTCGTCGAAAGATACATGGATCGCTTACGGTAATCACGACCATGTCCGAGACCTGCAAAAGCATATCTAGCAAGAGATAAGTGGTAGTGGGAGCTTCTAACCCAACTCCCACTGTCCCTTTAGTCGCCTTCTACGACACGCAGAACACACGCTGTGGGCAATTCTTTCCCCCCCCCCACACACACAGGGATCTAAGGTAATGTCGGTAAAGTGTTGTCTGGAATAGGAGTGTGTATATGAACGCAAAAGAGAAAGGCGAATCACTGGGCCTTTAAATGTCGTGGAAAATACTCTTCACACCATAAGAACAATGGGAGGTACTTCCATCGCTTTGAGTCAGCTACTCTGCCCTATAATTAGGTATTATTTTGTAAGTGGATCATAATTTTATATACAGATGTATACACTATTGCATATATATATATAAATAATAACTGATATTATATATATAACTTTAATATAATGGTTTAGACGTAGAGGTATATATATCACCTATAACATTATTTAAAATCTTATGATTAATTATTTCACATAGCACTGTTATTGGTATTATTTTTTTTATTGTATGTGTGTAATGTGTGATTATTATTATTATTATTATTATACATTATTATTATTATTATTATTATTATTATTATTATTATTATCATCTTTATTATTATTTTTATTATTATTTTTTATTATTATTATCATTATCATTATTAGTTTTATTATTATTATCATCATCATTGTTATTATTATCATTATTATTATTATCATCATTATTATTATTCATTATAACTACTTCTCTTCCAGATTGCTTCCCGTTAAGGAAAACTTCTTATGCCGATCTGTTTTCAAAGTAAGCTATTATTATTATTATTATTATTATTATTATTATTATTATTATTATTATTATTATTAGTAGTAGTAGTAGTAGTAGTAGTAGTAGTAGTAGTAGTAGTATTAGTAGTAGGGTAGTAGTAGTAATTATTTTATTATTATTATTATTATTATTATTATTATTATTATTATTATTATTATTATTATTATTATTATTATTATTATTATTATTATTATTATTATTATTAATGTTATTATTATTTAATTATTATTATTATTATTATTATTATTATTATTATTATTATTATTATTATTATTATTGTTATTATTATTATTTATTATTATTATTATTATTATTATTATTATTATTTTTATTTATTTTTATTATTATTTATGTATTATTATTATTGTTATTATTATTATTATTATTATTATTATTATTATTATTATTATTATTATTATTATTATTATTATTATTATTAACCAGCGAAAAATTAAAATTGTATTTTAATATTTCATTAGAAGCTTTTCCTAATGTTTCAGTTTATAAAAGTTCAATATTACAACTAACACAAAAGAGTTAATGCTATTAATACTAAAAGCTGTTAAAAGGAACGTGAAAATATCAAGGATTAAATAAGAAATTCAAATTAAGTATGAAAATATAAAAAATATTCTTGATGTTTATATTTAAATATATATATAATATATATATATAATATATATATATAATATATATAATATTAATAATATATAATAGCAATAATATAATATAATATATATACATATACATATCATATATAATATATATATATATGCTATCTTTTTCTATATATATAATAATAATAATAATAATAATAATATCATATATAATGTATGTATATGTTTATGTATATATATATATAATATGCTCAATAATAATATATATATCTATATATCATAATAATAATAATAATAATATGTATATATATATATATAATAATAATAATAATATGTAATATAATATATGTAATATACATATATAATAATATCTTATATGTACTATATATAAATACTCTTCAGCATATAATAATAATGTAATATATGTATTATTGTATCGCTATGTGTTTACATATAATATATGTATGTAATATGTATAATGCATAGCATATATCTTTATAATAATATATCTAATAATAATAATAATATAATATATGTATATATT
>JABUQX010016632.1:0-19936 GCA_015478945.1 Trachelipus rathkii | reverse complement strand
TGTAGTCTCATCGTATGTTTATAAACGCTTTAAAATAAAACTTTGTTTTCTTTTCCCGCTTTTTATCCAAGAACTTATTTATTATATGATAATACGAAACTTGAGATCAATAGATCATAGATCAATAACAATAGATCAATAGATCATGAAGGGTAGGAGGGTGGCTGGATCCGGACTTGGATTTAAGCTGATTTACTGTATTTCTGCCTTAGAATATGTAAACATAACAAATTTAATAGAAAATATGCTTGAATCAATAGATCAATATCAATAGTCAGAGTAATAGATCATGGAAGTAGGAAGTGCTAAGACAGTGTTAGATTAACTGTTACTGATTAATGCTTTGGTAGTAAAAAATGCAAATTTTTAAGTTAAACATAAAAGAATAAATTTTTAGTAACACAAAATGTTTAAACAAATAAAACAAGAATGAAATAATTTTTTTTTATAGTAAAACATTAATGTTTTAAAGAAAACAAAACAAAAAAAAATTTTCAGATCTGAAATACAAAATATGGACTTAATCAATAGATCAACTAACCACAGATTTTACACTAACATTTTATAGAAGCCGGATGAAGATTAGAGGCAGTTATAGATCTTAATGATTAACTGATTTACGATTTACTATTTACTATAATTATTATTTAGGATATGAAAAAATGCAAATTTTTTACACATAAATGAAAAGAAATATAATTTTTTTTTAGTAAAAACATAAGTTGAAGAAAAAGCCAAAAATAAATAAAATTTTTAGAATAATAGTTTCTTATTAAATAAAAGGATAAATAAAACTAAAAAAATAAGGCGCAAGATTTAAGTCAAACCATTTTCCTTATGCCTACAAATTTAGAAAAGCAAATGGTTAACACTGAACGACCTTAGGAAATTCGAAGACATGTCGGAATACTTGATAATATATATATAATATTATATATAGTAATATATAATAATATATATATATATCTATATATATTAATATAGACTATAATAAGTAGTTAGTATTTATTAGCTAGCTTATTTATTAGAGAGATGAAGTATCTTATATGTAGTATATGTTTATCGTATGTCTTATATGTAGGTTCTCAACTTCGTGTACATTTTGAACTATTCTTATAGTATAAGAACAAAGACTGTCAATTACAAGAACAGCTGGCCACTTTGTTTCGTTACCAAAATTCCCCTAATTACTTGGTTGTGTCTTGTTTGTTCAGCTGCAGGCTCATAATTTACACTTGTCATTTAAAACGATAATTAGTTTTAAAAAAATGTCAAATTAAAATTAATTGGGTTTTACTTCTGTTAAAACCATGGAAAAAACCATTAAGTGTGGCTTGTGTCAAAAGTCTGAATGTGTGTCTTGGTTTGCAGCTGCAGGCTTCATAAATTACTTGTCAATTAAAAAACGATAATTAGTAAAAAAATGTCAAATGAAAATATTGCCTCTTTCTTTCTTTAAACACATGCTGAAAAACCATTACTTATCCTTATTCAAAGTCTTTGTTAGTTTTACGTCGTAATTTTAAACCTGTCAAGTTGAGGTGAGGAATTATCAAATAATTAAAATTCCCTTCTTACAAAAAGTCATAAATTTTAAAACCTGCAAGTTAAGTGAGGGGTTCAATAACAAATAATAAATTCCCCTTCTTCAAAAAGATAAATTATTTCTTGTTAGATGTAAAAGTAATTAATAAATTCCCTCCCCTCATGGATTCCCAGGCCATTTGTTCTTAGCGTTATAATTGACAGCTGATACATTACACCTTTAGGCTTATAATTAGATTTCCTTTCTCTGGTTCAATCCCCTTTTTCCCCTCTGCTCCTTCTCTCCCCTCCATTCCCCTCATTTTATTTTAAACTCAGTTGATGCGAGCGATTGAACGGAGGGAAAGACGTGGTGCAGCTCAGCGCCTCTCGCGGCGGCCGACGCGAAAAAATAATTGCATGTAGCGCGCGCACCTTGTATCTTCTACTTTACGTTAGTACGATATACGTGTTATATAAATATAAAGTATATATATAATATAATATAAATATAGCGGGTCGCGGGGTGCGGTTGTAATTAGTGTCGTGTATTCCTCTCTGCATAAACGATTCTCGAAGCATGACATTCTCAGATGTACATATTCCAGTTACTAATATAATAATATATAATATATATATATAAATATTAATATATATAATATATATAATATATTCCACCAGATCCAGTTCGATCTGAACAACTATACCATTCAGAAAATACGGAATTACTAAGTCAATCGACTTCAGTTTCCAGTTCCTTGAACACTGGAAACCATTTTCAAAATCCGAAATCCTTCAGATTCCAGGATTTCCAGCTGCCTTCAGAATCAGCACTGCACTACATAATATACTTAATTATTTATATATTTAAATAGATATAATATATATATATATATATAATATATATTAATATATATATATATATTATATAAATATATATATTATATAATATAATAATATAATAATATATACTATATAGATATATATATATATATATATTAAATATATAATATATATTATATTATTATAATATATATATAATTATTATAATATATATATATATATATAAATATAATATAGATTTCCGTTCAAGTCTAACTTAAGATCCCACAATTTCACTCGATTCCTTTAATAGTAGCGATCGTGCAATTGTAATTCTCGAGTCAAAAATATTCTTTATTCATGCTAGGCAAGGAAGCTTGGATGGCCTGACGATCAGTATCAGTCATTTTTAAAAAATAACCCCATTTAAATTGCAGTTTTATTTTATTAAATAGCAAAAATAATTTAAATTTATTAAAACAAATATAAAAAAAGCTAATTATAATTATTTTTATTGCTAAACTTGATCCATCTCGTATATCGACATTGAAATTCATATCCATTTAAATCATATTCTTTACTCAAGTTGAGAGTCGATGAAAACGCGTTAGACTCAAATTCTTTCTCGGCTACGATTACGTTGCCTCTGCCTACAATACTCAATAATTTAATATATTCATGTTATTTAATAATAAAGATGTGTGTGGATCTTATTGATAATAAACGCTTTTCATATATTTTTATAAAGATTTGTGTTTTTAATAATTAGATTAAAATTACGAGTTATATTGGATTCGTATCGATTAAGTTCATTTAAAAAATTCTACAAATAACTGGATTATAATTGAACAGCATTCAAAACACTGTAAAATATGGCTAATACATTACACGGTAGCCTTCTATAAATGAAACAAGAAGGAAGAAAATTTGCTATTATTTCTAATTGCATTTACATACCAAAAATCATAATTATACATTTAAATATAATGTATATCTTCTTGCTCTTTATGCATTCTTATTAAATATGAAATAATATAATTATATATACTACATATATATTATAATACATAGCAATAAATTACTTAATAATTTATAGATATAATAAATACTTTTATATTACAAAACAAAGAATTCAATATTATAATAAGAAGCAATAATGCAACTCATTGTCAAGATCATATCGACATATTTAAAAGTAATTCTACTAATTATTCTCGAATAATAGACCTATCTATAGTAGAAAATATATAATAATTATAATTATATATCGTATTTAATATTTAATTTTATATAGTAATATTATCATAATTTTTTTATTTGCCTATCTCAGAATTTTGACCAGCGAGCCGCCCACTGATATATATACTTATATCCTATAATTATAATTACATATATAAAAATAATATTTTCTGCCTTAAGTATCTACCGTATATAAATGTATTATTTTATGCTAATGGATTGATTACTATTAAATACTATTATTATTACTATAAATTATAATAATATAACATATTTATTATTATATAGATATATAATATCTCTTCACCTTACAGAAAATATTAGGCTCATTCATTTAGTATGGATGAGGAATATTATAGGAAGGCTATCTTTTCAATCAACCCTGATCATTGCTAACTTTGAAAGCCATGATATCGTGAGTAGTTGGCTTTATTATAATACTCGAATATTGGATAACTTCTCAGGATTGAGTGGATATATTGGTGGATACATATATAGTGCTCTGCTATTTTCCCAGCGATAATATATATAAATGATTATTATAAATCTAGAAAAACTTAGTATATATGCGTATGTAAATTCGTACTTAATAATACTATTAAAATTTTTTAAATAATGTGGATTTGATTGGAAGAATTAATAAAATGATTAATGAAATAATGTAGCAAGTAGCACAGAAGGTAAACATATATTTGCTAAATTTACCTAAACAGGCTTTCGGGCTAGTAAAAGATTGTCGAGGTGGTAAATAAATATTGTACAAGTTGTTTTCTCTTTTATAGTTTTTTTAGACTGTAGACATAATTGAACGAGTTAGAGAACTTATATACAAAACAGATATTAGGTCCTAATTTGAATGGCTCATATCTTCCAAAAATTCTAAAGATATATTTGATGTAGTACCAATTAAAAGCTAAAATAAAAGTTTTAGGTTTAAGATCCCTCAAAACAATATTAATAATAAAAAAGTATTTTTATTATGTTTCACGTATGTGAAAATTGCACGGTCACACAATTTATTAATTCAAGATATTGATTAGTACCCACACATTTGCTATATAGTATTATACAATACAATACATAGAAAAGCCTAAAAAAAAAGCTATTTATAACTCGTCCTGTAATCGTAGATAAATTCATAAAAAATTAATACCTGAGGTGTAAAAGTTAAAAAATAATTAATAATTTTTTCAATTTTGACAAAGATGTTCATTATTCTGCCAGATAATGTTAAAATAAAAACCGACACAGAGAATTGTAATTATTTTTGGGTATTTATTAGAATAAGCATAAGATTACTGATAAATCTTCTAAATTTATGTCAGTATCTCATAAAATACGTTTCTATTGTTTGATCATAGAAGAAATGATACTAATTCCAAATTGTTATTGACCCTGCCTGGCAAAATTTTACCGAGGAAACTGTTTAAATATACCCAAAATTTTAAAAAAATCTTATGAATAATCTAATTAAAAATCACAGATTGATTAAACTTTTACCATTAACAGAAGATTTACTTGAAAAAATTTGGAAATCCTTTGAAAATTAATTAAGTACAGTAAAAGTTATTATAATAAAAATAATAAAAAATTAAAACAAAAATTGGGCTATTATTATTATGGGGAGAGGTTTTATAGTATTATATTGGAACTAATAATAAGTATTATCATATAATTATATATAATATATATATCTAATATATTATTATTTATAAATTATATATATATATAATATAGTATATAATATATATGATATATAATTAATATATATATAAATTTATCTATATATTTATTTTACTAGCATCATTTATATAGTTTAATTAAATATATTTGACATGAATATTAAAATAAATTTACCAGATTAAATATTTAAAATAACAATAAAAATCAATAAAAAGATAATTACAAATTGTCATAAAGATTGCATCCCATATACTTTATTATACATATATTATATATTATTTATAATAATATGTAAGTATATACACTGTCAATTATCTAGGGGCCGAGTCCGTAACGGTATGAAACCGGGTATATGAGGACGTTTATCCATACCCCGTTATATGGAGGGTGACGAAGGAACCCCTAACGACCCCAAAATACCAAAGATAGATCTGAGGTTATTCCGTAAGATCCCTCTCACCGGGGCGTGATATAGTGGAATTAGTCCTACCCTAGTTCCCCTGGGATAAGGTCGAACAGGGAACCCCGATCCTGCCATTACTAGTAGCAGTATATATACCCTATGTAGATATTACTTTATAGTAAAAAAAAAATAAGTACTAATAACTATTACTATATTGCCATTATTTAACGGATACGCATTAAAGTCTCTAAATAGCTTTCTACTAGATATATATATTCATATACTTATATAAATATTAAATATATCAAATATTTTTTAATGTTATAATATATTCTCTTGACTATATAGTACGAGAGATTTACATCTTTTTCATACTATTTTATACAAATTACAGTATGAATAGTAAGTATGAATAGTAAGAAGACAATTTTATTCAATATATTAATAATAAAAATATATTTAATTTTTTTACTAGTTATTACTAAGAAGAAACTTATCAGTGTAGGTTTTTATTATGCTAATTGATATAACATATATTATTATTATATAAGTAATTAGTTATAATATATTAATATATTATAATATTATATTATATAATATTATTATATATATATATATATATTATAATTATGATATATATATTATATATATTATTATATATATATTATATGCAATATACTATCACCATACATATATTTATATAATATAATAAATTTAATGATATATATATCTATATATATATAATGTAAGATGAGAGATATAGTATACGAAGACCAATTAATCATTTACTAAATGTCTATGATAACCAACTCAAAATGATGGTGTATATACGAAGACTATGGATCAAAATATAGTTAAAGAGCAACTTAATATAATGAATTTAATTTTATTCTTTTGGGGAAGGATTCGAAGGAAGTGGTTTTTGAGTAAGGTGGTTTCCCTTATGGTATCAGTTTGAGTTTATTTAAAACAATTATTAAGTGGTGTGTAGTGAATCATATTACGAGATACCCTTGTTGTGATATATAATATCTGATTATCATTCTGATTGATGTACTTTCAAGATATTTCAATTGTGTTTGCACTAAAATAGTTGCAGAGTTCACGAGTTTGGAACGTTTAGGTATGTGGTATTGAATTGATGGTAAAATGAAGAGATGAATAAGTCATTTTATTATTTTTCTTTGTGGGGGGGGTGTAATTATGGATTAAGAAGATATTAGAAATAGAGTAGTCAAACGGATTACCTCACGATGCCCTGAAGAGATAGAGAGAAAGATAAAGATAGACAAGATGTTTTATTTAATTATAATATATTATTTAATTATATTAATATATAATTATATATATATATATATATATTAAACTATATATTATATTATTATATTAATATATATGTATTATATAGTATATTATATATATATATATATTGTTTTGGGCGAGAAACAAGATTTATTATAGTTAATAATATATTTAAATGTGCTTTGTTTTATAACCTTTCTATATTATATATAATTAAAATATTATAAATATTTATGTTTCAATTGTATGTTATTATTATAATATATATTCATAGTATTGATATATTAATTTTTTTGTTATTTTTATTTTATTATTTTTTTTTTTTTTTTTATTTTTTTTATATTATTACATGATTTATTTCACTTTCCATGACCAGAAAAAATTTATTGTAGTTTTTTGATATATTGGATTATTGTCTCTTCTATATAATAACACTAATATAATATAAATAATATTATATATATATATATATATATATATTATATTATATATATATTCTTTTAATAAATATATAATATTATATATATTAATATATATATTAATTATATATATATTATATTATATATATATTATAATATATACTATAATATTAATTTTATATATATATATATTTATATTTAATTAAAGTATGTAAAAATTAAGATAGATCAGCAGAGAAATTGTGGAAACTATAAGAAGAGTTGTTAAGAATTAAGCTCAGCCTACATGGAAAGTGTTTGTTCATAAATATACAAAAATGTGTGTATGAAGGGAAGCGTGCTCAGTATGTGTTTAATAAGTGTACATGGAATTAGTCTATTCATAAATGTACAAGGCATAAGTCTGTTCCTAAGTGTACATGAAATTAGTCTGTTCATAAGTGTAAAAGGAGTGCATATTATTTGGACTCTACAATTGCCCTATTTAGTCTGTGCGTAACTGTACAAGGAATTAGTCTGTTATTTGGACTCAACGAAACTCTACAATTACCTTATTTAATCTGTTCGTAACTGTAAAAGGAATTATTCTGTTTATAAATGTACAAGGGATTAGTCTGTTCATATGCGTAGTTGAAAGTTTTTCTAAGAGTGAACAGACTGTGATATTACCTTTTAGCGATATCATACCGATATATCGATTATCTTGAAGTAAGACGATATATCGATAGTGTATCGATATACTTATGCGATATATTGTTCTCGAAGCTGAATTAAAATATTAAAGTAAATTTGCAAATAGTTAATTAAAAATTGAGAAGCTAATTATACATAATAATAATAATAATAATAATAATAATAATAATAATAATAATAATAATAATAATAATAATAATAATAATAATAATAATAATAATAAATAAAAATATAATAATAATAATAATAATATAAAAATAATAATAATAATAATAATAATAATAATAAATAATAATAATAATAATAATATAATAATAATATTAATAATAATAATAATTAATAATAATAATAATAATAAAAATAATAATAATGATACTAATAATAACAGAAATAGTAATAATAGAATAATAATAATAATAATAATAATAATAATAATAATAATAATAATAATAATAATAATAATAATAATAATAATAATAATAATAATAATAATAATAATAATAATAATAATAATAATAATAATAATAATATACATTAACTAATAATAATAATAATAATAATAATAATATAATTAATAATAATAATAATAATAATAATAATAATAATAATAATAATAAAGTATGCTTTTCTTGACAATATTTTGTGCTTATGTGTAAGAAATGAGTGTATGTGTATAAAATTATGTATGAAATCTGTTTTTGTATAAAATTTGCTTTGGTATGTGCAAAATCCTGTATGAAATCTTATCTTTTGTACAAAATTATATACTAAATTATGTATTAAAAAATTTGTTTTTCATTGTACAGTAGTGCATCGAAATATGAAATCTTGTTTTATTGTCAAAATATAATTTTAAATTTGGTTTTCATAAGAAATTATATATGGGAATCTTTTTGATTGTAAATAAATTTTGTCCTTGTCTTAAAAATTCCGTTTTGCTTCGTAAAAAGTTTATATTTGTATGTATAAAAAATTATAAAACATTGTGTAAAAATTTTGTAAAGATTGTAAACATTTGGCAAAATTGTAAAAAAAACAAACTTTTTTTTTGTAAAAATTGTTTAAAATTGTGTAAGAAATATGTTTCTTAGTACAAAGTATGTTAAATATATTTTTGCACAGTCTTTGCTTTTGTTTATACCATAAAAAATTACGTACATTTTCTTTATACAAAGTGAATATCTGTGTACAAAATTATATTTCCAATTGTACAGTATTTTGAGTTTATATGCATGAAATCTGTGCCAGCTTCCAAAATCTGTGTTTATTATCCAAGCGAAGAATAAATCTGAATTTGGAAGTCGCTTTGTTTAAATAAAAAATAAATCCACTTCTTTTGCGTTTTTTTTCGCTTCTTTTGCGCTTCCTTTATGCATATATTAAGGCTCCTTCCTGTGAATATTCTGCGTAGGTTTTAAGTGTGTGTATATATATAATTGTATTGGTATATGTGTATATGAATAACCTACTTCCTATGGGAAAACTTTCAATATGCATATGTAAGTGACTTAGACACGCATGTATGTCAGTGTTAGATGTATGTGAATGTCCGTTCTTTGTGTACACTTTGGAAGAGTTGTTAAGAATTAAGCTCAGCCTACATGGAAAATGTTTGTTCATAAATGCACAAAAATGTGTGTATGATGGGAAGCGTGCTGAGTATGTATTTAACAAGTGTACATGGAATTAGTCTATTCATAAATGTACAAGGCATAAGTCTATTCCTAAGAGTACAAGGAATTAGTCTGTTCATAAGTGTAAAAGGAGCTAGTCTGTTCATAAATGTACAAGGCATTAGGCTGTTCCTAAGTGTACAAGGAATTAGTCTGTTCATAAATGTACAAGGAATTAGTCTGCTCATAAGTGTACAAGGAATTAGTCTATTCATAAATGTACAAGGAATTAGTCTGTTTATAAATGTACAAGGGATTAGTGTGCTCATAAGTGTACAAGGAATTAGTCTACTCATAAATGTACAATTAATTAGGGTAATTGTAGAGTTCCGTCGAGTCCACATAATAATGTACGAAAATGGTATCAACAAATTATTTAAAGTTTTTTTTATATCGATTTTCGTACTTTTCATATTAATAGTTTCAATAAAAATAGAAAAAATAATTCTACGAAAATCATGCCGGCTCATGAAATTAGGCTTTCCTTCATTTGTGTAGGGATGAAGAAACACTTCCGATATTTTTTTCGATTATCGATACACCGATATTTCTTGGCGATACTTTCTTTAGGCGAAAATATCCTATATTCCGATATTTCTTAATATCGAATGCGATATTTTTTTCAAATATATTATATATTTATACATATATATTTTATATAACTATATATATATATATATATATATATAATATATATATATATATATTATATATATAATATATATATATATATATATATATATATATATATATATATATATATACTATATATATATATAACTATATATATATATATATACTATACTATATAATCTATATATATAAAGGGCATCGTTCTCCTATATAGCGGCCGGTAACCCGTCAGGTAGAAATTAATATCCAATCTCCGCGTGACGTCATACTGAGACGTCACACTCTCCGCGTGAACGTCAACACTCTGCGTGACGTCATGACTTTGGTTATTCAATTGATATATATATATACTATATATATATCTATATAATATATATATATATATATATATATATAATATTACTAATATATATATATATATATAATATATATATACTATATATTATATATATAATATATAAATACATATATTATATACTATATATAATAAGAGCACGGCGTAGTCGTCAAACCCTTACGCGGACATCTGCTAGGCGCCCAGGTTCAATCCAGCCAGCGTGGAAATTACTTAGGGGTATTTTTCAATACTATATATATATATATATATTATATAATATAATATATAATATATATAACTATATATATTATATATATATTATATATATATATAATATATATATATATACTATATACTATATATATATATATATATATATATATATATTAAATATTATATTTTTGTTCAAGATAATACTGTTTTAGCTGTTGCTGATATGATGGAAAAGCGGGGTATAATTGAGTTTTGTATGTCCGGTTTAGCTACTTTTACCTTTGATAAGTAGGGACTTTGTGAATTTTAGCAGATTATTCATAAAAAAAATATGTTATGTTTTGTCGTTGTACATTATATTCTTAGTTCAGGTTATGAATATGTTTAGCTGTTATTGATTGTGAAAATCTTGTTACCTTAGGCACTAATATTCGTTGGGTTGTATGATAATTAGTAGTAAAGGTATGATAAATTTTTGTTAAATAATTACCATGTTAAGGTAAAAATAACAATGATATGTTACAGGTATGTTTGAAAAAGTGTGAATAGGTTACGATCTGTATGTATGCAATGTTAGTTACTTTACTGTTGTTAAGTATGGATCTTTGTTAATGTTGGCTGTTTATTCATGCGTAAGGTATGTTAGGTTTGTCGTTGTACATTATATTCTTAGTTCAGGTTATGATTTGCTATATTAATGTGAATGGGAAAATTTGGTTACGTTAGCATATATTCTTGGTCAGTATATAAAGAACTTATTTTTATGTTATGTTTATTCAAAATGATACTCAAAATATGACTTGAATCAATAGACCAATAGATCATGGAAAGGTGGGTGGGGAGAGGAGTGGACGGACGAGTGGTTTGATTTACTGATTTATTAATTTACTGCTTTAAAATCAGTAAATTATTACACTTTACTATGATATTTTATTCAAAGAACTTATTTTTGTTATGTTTGGTTAGAACCTTGTTATTTTTATGTTAAGTTTGGATAAATCTTTGTTATGTTTGCAATTATTCGTTGGGGGTTATGATAGTTAGGTAAGGTTATGATGAATTTTTGTTAAATATTACAATGTTAATGTAAAAAACTTTGTTACATTAGCACATCTGTATGATAATTAGACAGGGCTATGATAAATTTTTGTTAAATATTACCATGTTAATGTAAAATTAACATTGATATGTTAGAGATATGCTTGAAAAAAGAATGAATAGGTTACGTTTTGTACGCTGTGTTAGTTACTTTACTGTTGTTAAGTATGGAACTTTGTTAATGTTAGTAGTTTATTCGTGCGTAAGGTGTGTTAGGTTTGTCGTTGTACATTATATTCTTAGTTCAGGTTATGCTATGTTAGCTTTATTAATGTAAAAACTTTGTTGCGTTAGCATATATTCGTTGATCAGCATGATAATTATACAAGGTTATGATAAATTATTGTTAAATATTACCATGTTAATGTAAAATTAACATTGATATGTTAGAATGATATGCTTGACAAAGTGTGAATAGGTTACGTTTTTGTATGCTAAGTTACTGTTGTTAAGCATGGAACTTTGTTAATGTTAGCAGTTTATTCCTGCTTAAGGTGTGTAAGGTTTGTCGTTGTACATTATATTCTTAGTTCTAGTGATTTTATGTTAGCTTTTTTAATGTGAAACCTTGGTTATGTTAGCATATATTCGTTGATCAGTGTATAAAAACTTGTTTTTTATGTTGTTTATCCGAAATGATACTTGAAATGTGATATGAAACAATAGATCAATAGATCATGGGAAGGCGGACAGAGGGTGGGGAGGAGGGTGGGGAGGGTGGTTTGATTTACTGCTTTAGGATATGTAAAAGTACAAGTTTTTTAAGTTATAAAACATGAAAAGAATAAAAAAATTAAGAAAACAAAATGATTTAAACAAATAAAACAAAAATAAATAAAAGTTTTGTGTTATGTTATACAAAATATAACTTGAATCAGTAGATCAATAGATCAATAGATCATAGATGGGTGGGGAGGGTGGTTTGATTTAGTGATTTACTGCTTTAGAGTGTAAAAACGTAATTTTTTTACGCGATAAACATGAAAAGCATAAAAATTTTAGTAAAAATTATATTTTTTAAACAAAATAAATTAAAAATAATTAAAAATAATAAAAATTTTAAAATAAATTAAAAAAAATTAAATTGAAAACAAAAATTAAACACAAAGAATAATTGTAAAATGAAACTTATAATATAAAAATAGCAAACAATATAATTTAGTTGACGTTTATAAAAAGAAAACGAGATTTTGAAAATAGAAACGTCAGTCTGAGGCTAAACGAATGTTTACTAACTCAGCACCGCACCGGCTCCAGTACCGGTGTCGGTACCAACATGTTTTTGTATGCTATGTTAGTTACTTTACTGTTGTTAAGTATGGAACTTTGTTAATGTTTGCAGTTTATTCTTGCTTAAGGTGTGTTAGATTTGTCGTTGTGCATTATATTCTTAGTTCAGACGATGCTATGTAAGGTTTATTAATGTAACAACTTTGTTACGTTAGCATATATTCGTTGATCAGTATGATATTTAGACAAGGTTATGATAAATTTTTGTTAAATATTACCATGTTAATGTAAAATTGACATTGATATGTTAGAGATATGCTGACAAAGCTATGAATAGAGTTACGTTTTTTGCGAAGTGCTATATAGGTACTTTTACTGTTTGTTAAGCCATGAACTTTGTTTACTTGTAGCAGTATTCGTCTTAAAGTGGTTAGGTTTGTCGTTATACATTATATTCTTAGTTCTGGTGATGCTATGTTAGCGTTATTAATGCGAAAACTTTACGTTCGCATATATTCGTTGGTCAGTGTATGAAGAACTTGTTTATGTTATGTTATGTTTATCCGAAATGATACTCGAAATGTGATATGAAACAATAGATCAATAGATCATGGATGGAGAGGGAGGTGGGTGGGGAGGGTGGTTTGATTTACTGATTTACTGCTTTAGGATATGTAAAAGTACAAGTTTCTTTTAAGTTAAAACATGAAAGAATAAAAAATTTAGGTTAAAAATCAAAAATGATTTTAAAACAATAAAACAAAAATAAATAAACAGTTTTTGTGTTATGTTATACAAAATATCGACTTGAATCAATAAGATAAATAGATAATAGTGGGGGGGGGGGGGGGGGATGGGTGGTTTGCAGAGCTGGGAGCGCCTATAATTTTTTTTGAGAGCGCCTATGCCGCCGGACCTAGTGCGCCTAACGCCTTTGCGCCTATATTTTTGTCACATCAATGCGCCTATGCGCTTTTGCGCCTGCAACTTTCCGCCGGCCGGTGCCTGTTAGCTAAATTTATTTGCAAAGTAAACTTTAGTGCGATAATAAAAGCATGCTTTTATAAGGAAGAAAAACACATTATTAATTTTTTGTAATTAAAACACCGTAAACTAATATCTACACGTCCTCTTCCTCCTCCAATGTCCTTTTGGTCCATGTTTTCCCCCGGGAGGTCCAGCACGAGCGTGCATAAGTTGCAAATTTCAGAGCCTAAGTATGCAATTTATTTGTAGAAGAACTACTGAACTAGTTATACAGGGTGTATCATTAATGCGAAAAAATTCAGTATGATATTCCTTGCATAAATATAAGATAATATTGTGTCAATAAAAACATTTCACTGAAAAGCGCTTCGTTTTCAAGATACAAGGTGATGAACCTATTTAAACATTAAGTTACAATAAATAGTAAACTAAATTGGAAAGGTAATTAACAAATTTATTCAATTTATTTATTATAAGATTACATACATTACTGCACAGAAGGAAAATATATACAGCAGAAAATAGTACGAGCAATTGTGCACTAAGGATATAAACAAATGTTGAAATGAACACCCCTAGTGGCATATACGAAGGCCTCTACTTCTGCGCAGCACTTGATTGGCGGACACGTTCAAATATACCATGTGTGTGTGTGCCGAATTTTGTCACAAGATGCGATTATGCGAGTCCTTTAATTCTTCGGGACTTCCAACTGTTGCTGTATAAACCAAATGTTTCAGGTGGCCCCACACAAGAAAAATTCCAATGCATTTAGGTCTGGAGACCGCGTAGGCCAACGTTCTGTACCTCCTCGACCTATTCAACGGCGGCGTGAATATACAGTGTTCAAATATTACGAGCAGCTAAACTGAAATGGGCTGGAGCGCCGTCGTGAATGAAATACATTTTCTGGATCTTAATTGTAATGGGGACGTCTTCCAGTAGTGTAGGCAAGTCATGTTTATAAAGAAATTGGCGATAAACGTCCCCAGTAAGCCTCGCTGGTAAAAACGAATGGACCTTATCAAATGCGCACCAACCAATTCCGACCCATACATTCAATGAAAAAACTGGTGTTGATGGCGTGCTCTTCAACCTATTGCATGTGGGTTCTTCATCAGCCCATATGTTGATTGTTGTGGAAAGTTCGATATGGCGTTTTCTGGAAAATTTGCCTCATCGGTGTGAACAATATTTCCTGCTAAAGGTGACGGATTGTCTGCCAATTTTCTGTTAGCCATCCCACTCAACACAAAGCTACTTCTTGCAAGGCAAACTCGTTGACAAGGTGCCTGTACTCGTTGGATGTGATAAGGGTACAGAAGTTAGATTCTTTCTAAACCCCTGAAAACTTGTCGAATGACATTTACATGTAGTGTTGCAAGCAATCTTTCTGGTACTTCGTTGTGGGACTGTCCTCAAAGTTCTTGGCAGAACCTGTTACGCTTCGACATCTGGAGTTGATACTGTGCGAGTCCCCGCTTCCCCGTCATTAGTAAAGTTTTTTTTAAAACTTAGCCTGTTTCTCTAAACGATGATGGGCGTTGCAATAATAGTATTGATGCCGATGACCCCACGAATTAGGGTACGATGTTCCTTCATAGAGACGCCATGGGCTGCTAACCATGAACTTTATATTCGTAATCGACCGTAAACAAAATGCATATCGCACTTTCACTATATTTGTAATTCATTTTGAAAATATGAAGCAAACACTTGACACACTCAGAAAACTGACGCGGACGACGGACTAGTATATGTAAAATGAAGCGAGATACGGAATACTAGGCTTAAATCAAACAAGGATAGGAAACCTTTTTCACTACCGGCTTGCTTATATCGTTGTGCTTATAATTAAAGGTCGGAGAATGATGGCACGAAACTGGTCAATGAATATTAACCAGAGTATGTCGCACATAAGTTTATCGATCAACCTTTGTATCTTGGAAACGAGGCGTTTTCGGTGAAATGTCTGTATATGACACATATTTACCTCTATATATTTATGGCAAGGAATATCATTTTACTGAATTTTCTGGCAATATTAACGTATTTACACCGTGTTATATATATACGCTAGTTATATATATATATATATATATATTATCACATATTAGTATATATATAGTATATGATATATATAATATATATCTTACTAACTATATATATACATATATATATAATAAATATACTATCTAATATAGTATATAGTATATATATATATCATAATTATATATATCTTCAAGTAAAGAGGTAGATAGCTTTACCTATATATACGTATATATATTAGCACATAATATAATATATTATATATATATATATAGTATATAGTATATAACTATATATATATATATACTAGGTATATATATATATTATATATATATATATATATATATACTATTATATATATATATAACAAGTTTATAACACCTGTTTCTGGTTTTCAAGAATGATACAAGTTAGCTCATGCTTCCTAGTTCTAGAACTCGTTTAAGGTTAATAAAGAAATGCTCGGTGTTCCTGTTCACTAGGCGTGGCTATAGGCGCGGAGAATTGGCTATGCGCCTATGCTTTGTCCGCCTTTTAAAAAATTGTTGCGCCTTTGCGCGTACGAATTGATAGTGCGCCATAGGTGCAACTCGGTGGCGCAGCGCTCAGCTCTGGTGGTTTGATTTACGGATTTACTGATTTACTGCTTTAGGGTATGTAAAAGTACAAGTTTTTTAAGTTATAAACATGAAAAGAATAAATGAATTTAGTAAAAACAAAAATGATTTAAACAAATAAAACAATAATAAATAAAAGTTTTGTTATGTGATACAAAATATTACTTGAATCAATCAATAGAACATAGATGGGTGGGGAAGGTGGGATCGGTGGTTTGATTTACTGATTTACTGCTTTAGAGTGTGTAAAAACGTAATTTTTTACGTTATAAACATGAAAAGCATAAAAAATTTAGTAAAAATTATATTTTTTAAACAAAATAAATTAAAAATAATTAAGAATAATAAAAATTGGAAAATTAAAAAAAATTAAATTGAAAACAAAAATTAAACACAAAGAATAAATATAAAATGAAACTTATAATATAAAAATAGCAAGCAATATATTTTAGTTGACGTTTATAAAAAAAAAACGAGATTTTGAAAATAGAAACGTCAGTCTGTGGCTAAACGAATGTTTACTAACTCAGCACCGCACCGGCTCCAGTACCGGTGTCGGTACCAACACGTTTTTGAATGCTATGTTAGTTACTTTACTGTTGTTAAGCATGGAACTTTGTTAATGTTTGTAGCAGGGTTGTGCAGTCGGAGTCGGGGAGTCAGTAGTTTTGAAGAGAGTGGAGTCGGAGTCGCAATTTTTTGAAAAGGGGGAGTCGGCAGATCTGATTTAATTTTTTATGAAGAGGGTTGGAGTCAGAGTCGTTAATTTTCAAAAGGGTGGAGTCGGAGTCGGAGTTGGAGTCAGTAGCTTTGAAGAGGGTGGAGTCGGAAATTTTTTGAACCGACTCCACAACCCTGGTTGTGAGTTTATTCATCTTTAAGGTGTGTTAGGTTTAGTCGTTGTGCGCATTCATATTGTTAGTTCAGGCGATGCTATGTAAGCTTTATTAATGTAAAAACTTTGTTACGTTAACATATATTCGTTGACCAGTATGATAATTAGAGAAGGTTATGATAAATTTTTGTTAAATATTACCATGTTAATGTAAAATTAACATTGAAATGTTAGAGATATGCTTGACAAATTGTGAATAGGTTACGTTTTTGTATGCTATGTTAGGTACTTTACTGTTGTTAAGTGTGGAACTTTGTTAATGTTAGCAGTTTATTCATGCTTAAAGTATGCTAGGTTTGATGTTGTACATTATATTCTAGTTCAGGTGATACTATGTTAGCTTTATTAATGTGAAAAACTTTGCTACGTTGGCAAATATTCGTTGATCAGTGTATAAAGAACTTTTTTTTATGTTATGTTTATCCAAAATGATACTCGAAATGCGACTTGAATCAGTAGATCAATAGACCATGGATGGGCGGGAGGGGTAGGGTGGGTGGCTTGATTTACTGATTTACTGTTTTAGGGTGTAAAAAAACGCAAAAAAAAAATTTTTGTTTTTTTTTTCCTTTAAGGTTCTGAAACCATCATATTAGAGATCTACAGAACCGATAACATATATAAGGATACCAACATTGTTGTTATACTTATGTTTACTGCCTCGGCACCGCACCGGAGCTAGCACCGGTGTTGGTACTGACTCAGACTCCTTCTCCGACTCCTTCCTTCTTTGACACCGACTCCGACTCCTTTCTCCACTTCTCCTACGCTTTCCGTTTATTTTTTCAGGGGTCCCCAGACAACCTTTACGAACTTATAATCATCATATTCGAGATCTACGGGTTCGATAACATATTTAAGGATACAAATATTGTATTATTATACAAATATTTACTAACTCGGCACCGCATCGGAGCCAACACCGGTGCCGGTTCCGGAACGAATCCTACTTACTCATTCCTCTTCTATATCATCTCAGAATTTCAACCTTCTACGATCATTTCTTATTTTTAGGGGACGACACCCACCCCCACCCTCCTGGGGGTGCACGGATACGTAACCTCGGCTACGACGAGGATGACTTGTAAGAAAGGTGTATACCAAATTTCGTCCTACGTCAATTTCCAATGTTTTGGGGCATAGCCCCATACCTCAATGGGTATACTATAACTTTACCTCTTCAATATCGATGTTACATCCTAAGAAAGGTGTATACAAATTTTCATTGTTCTATGTCAATTTCCAAGGTTTTGGGGAATGGCCCAATACCAAAATGGGTATAGTGTCATTTTACCTCTTTTACAACGAGGAAACATTATAAGAAAGGTGTATACCAAATTTCGGCTACGACGAGGATGACTTATAAGAAGGGTGTATACCAAATTTCGTCCTACGTTAATTTCCAATGTTTTGGGGCATAGCCCCATACCTCAATGGGTATACTATAACTTTACCTCTTCAATATCGATGTTACATCCTAAGAAAGGTGTATACCAAATTTCATTGTTCTATGTCATTTTCCAAGGTTTTGGGGAATGGCCCCATACCAAAATGGGTATAGTGTCATTTTACCTCTTTTACAACGAGGAAACATTATAAGAAAGGTGTATACCAAATTTCATCGTTCTATGTCAATATCCAAAGTTCGAGGGCATATCCCCCACCATTGAGGGCGTAGTGTCATTTTTACCTCGGCTGCACCGCAGGATACCTCTTTACTAGAAGCGGTGTAACGGAGTTTCATCCTTCATATGATCATTTTCAAGGTGTTTGGGCACAGCCCCAACACCATATGGGCATAGCGGCATTTTACTTCGGCTGTACCGAAGAAACATATGAAGAAGTGTGTATGCCAAGTTTCATATTCTTACTCGGTTTTTCCTACTGGGGGGGGCCAGTACCCCCCCCCCCCCTCTAGGGGGTGTACGGCCATTTAACTTCGATGAAGCGAGGGGATACCCTTATTATGAGAGGGTGTCATATGAAGCTTTTCATCTAGTCTACGTCAATATTCAAGTTTTGCAAATGCAAACTTTTTTTATTGTTTCGAACTAGAAACCGGGAAACCTCTGGCGGGGAACCTCGGGACCAGGCTGACAGCACCTTCACCAACCACGGT
>JABUQX010016631.1:45000-52500 GCA_015478945.1 Trachelipus rathkii | reverse complement strand
CCCCTACGGATATGGGACAGGGGGAAAACGTTTACCCCTTTGTTCCCACGTCGGCTCGAGCCCTCTTGCCATGTAAAATACTATATATATATATATATATATATATATATATATATATATTAATATATATATTATATATAATACAATATAATATATATATATATATTACACGGCCAAGTAGGGGGCTCGAACCGACCGGAACAGTACCCCGTAGGGGAGGGGGCGGAGGAACTCCCGTGACACCCAAATACCAAAGTATATTCATTTGTCTATATTATTTATTTAACTTTTATTCTAAATAAAGTATTTTCTCAAAAGTCTATAGTTTTTCCTGCCTTTTGTAACCTTCACCTATATATATTATTATATTATATATATATATTATTATATATATATATATATATTAATATTATTATAAACTAATATATATATATATATATATAATATATATATATACTATATATATATATATATATATATGACATAGTGGCACGATAACGAAAAATGTCATTCGCGATAACGATAATTCGATAACGAAAACCTTATCATGCGATAACCGATATAAACGATAACTCGTGATAAAACATATCGCCGATAAGGCGATAACCGATAAATCGATAAATCCCAATTTTTATGTATTTCATTTTATTATAGATAAAATGTTAAAAAAAACACGACTTTGGTTTTTAAGAACAATTTTAAAAATAAATTTATTACAATCCTCTTTTCACCTATTTTATAGAATTATAATATAAAATTTTCAGTTATCTTTACTACCGACACATACCCAGAAAATATGGGAATGTTGCTATTTGCTTTATATAAATAACTTGTAAAACTTTGGATATCTTATTAAATAAATTTAATTTTTTTTCCTTTTTCTTCTCAGTGTTTTTTATAATAAAATTTTATTTTCTAATTTATGCCTCTGATGTTATAGATTCTATAATGTATGCTAAAAAGCCAAAGATAAAGGATAAGGATTTGAAATGAAATCAAAGAAATAGTTAATTACAGTTTATCAATATAAAAATATAAATACTAGGTTCTGGCCCTCTGCAGCATTTGTATGTTCCCCTTTCAGAAACATGAGCATATTAAAGTTTTCCTCTGACAGAGAATTCCTCTTGGCTCTGTAGATATCTTGCCAAGGGAGAACAATCGCTCAACCGCAGCGCTAGACAGCATTGCAGTATTGTACGCCTTATAAAGAGATCAATGATCACCTTCTCATGTTAAAAGCTGCTAGGTCTGACAGCTGTCTGTCGATTTCTCCTGCAGCCACTTATTTACAACGAGAGCAGCTTTACTCTTGACTTGATCTTTGATGACGTTTACCTTGAGTTAGTTCAGCTGTAATCATCAGCATCAGCAGATCTTGAGTAGTAGACCTTCTTTTTCATGTCCTCTTCCCTCGCGCTGGCGGTACTTTGGCGTTTCTCGAGTTCGGTACGCCACAAAATAACTATTCCACCTTCTTCTTCATCAGGGCTTTGACCTCTGACTTTGTTGGCCATGTATTCTCAAAAGCCCATTCATCCACATCAGGCGATACTTGGGCGGCTTCTCTGTATGTAAGCAGTTCCTTAGAACGGATACATCTTCATCTTTCAAAGGTGCTGTGCCTGGAGAAACTTCTTGTCTATGGCGTCAAGGAGCGGTATTGACCAGCTAGGTCACAGAACTGGAAAAAGTGTGCACTTTCTAAGCTCATTACAGCTCTTTTTTTTCACACAATTTATACTAGAAGAGTGTAGGTGTGGTTCAAGAACATAAAAAGAAAAAAATTATAACACATCATAGAAATTACATTACATACCCACTCTGAGAGTATTGATCCATTGCCTGATACGGCACTAGTAGTGTCGCTATGATACTGTCTAAGATGAATAGTGAAATTAATATAACCAAATATATATTTTAAAATAAAATAATTTTATAAATTAAAATATAATGAAGTTGTATAAACTGAGATTAAGGTTCGCATAGTTAAGCTTACCTCGTAGGCTTATTAAGACTATATCATAGCATATTATATAAAGTACATTTCTATTGAATTTATTTCTATGCATTCACATCATATATGCTAGACGTAAGGCGAGAATTATCGAATAAAAGCTGGTAGAGCGATATTAACGTAATGTCCTTTTTTACTATATGAGTCACAATGAGTCTCCAACGAATTAGATAGAAACTCAGGTTAGTTTAATGAGATAGCTAGGCAACTCCAGTACTAGATAAAGAGACTCCCTCATGTGTTTTGCCAAATTCTAGATATCTCCGAAGTTTGCAGTAGCTACAGTTTATATGAGCCTACCATAGCAATAATATAAGCTACTTTACTATATAAGCTATTAATACACCTTGTGATTATAATACTCAAAAATATATATAACTAAAAAAGCCACAGATAATCGAGCCGGATAACCAAACTTATTGCGATAAAAACAGATTGTTTAATGCAGTAGCAAGATATCCTCTGACCTTCCGAACATCCTTGACTAATCGCGCGTAAATATAAGAATTTTAACCAAGTTTATAATAAGTTATTCCTGAGTGTGAGAATTCAAAATAGTGAGAAACATAAAAGAGTGCAATATCGCACACGTATAGCGCGGAGTGTAATCAAGGGTTGTTTATAAAGCATAAAAACTGAATTATGTAATACTGTTATCAGGGAGAATAGCACATTGAGCAAACCCCACCAAGAGCGAGTTATGGAATTTTTATTCAAGAGTCGATAAATGATTTTATCGCGTATAGTAGACGTTAAATCGCGGGTTTCAAATAGAGAGTTCGTAAAGTGATCCTCACTTTATCTTAAAAAATAAATTTATAAAAGAATTACTTATCAATACAAATCCATTGGAAACAAATTGAAATTTACATAACTTACCGTAAGTATTGTATGCTTACATCGTGATAATGAATATACCACAAGATAGTAGTCACAAATTCTAATAATGCTCATAGATAAATTCTGCTGATATAAGTGAGACCTGATAGCCTTAACTTATTCTAGGCATTATAAAATATCATCAAAAAAAATGATCTCATTAAGGTTTAGAAGTAGGTATACTATACGATAAATAGATATTTGGTAAAATAGAGGATATCCATTCCGATCTATAGTATTAAATAACCCACATATCACAGTATAATAAATGAATAATGACAAGTAAGTCATATTCTATGCTCACCCTCGCATTGGTAAATTTATTATATTACATAAACCGATGCTTGTATTCTAATTATTCAAGAAAACTATATCTATATAGAGAAAAATTATGCGTAATGTCGTTCAGTCTCTGGTTTCACTACTAAATAGAGTCCATTTCTACGAAAGATATATACATCAAACAAAATGAAGCATCCAAAATAATATAGATTCATAAGTGGAGTCGAGACAATACTTATAATTTTAAAATAATGCATTCGGAGTCGTAATCGGAATCGGCAAAAGTAATTTTGCCTAGGTGTTTTGTTCTCGTTTGTGAGAGTGCTTGCGCCAGAAAAATGGCACGGCGATATTATCACAGACCAATCCACTGTATTCTTATCAGTAAACTCAAAAAAGAGTTAGCCAAGGGAGGGCCCAAGGGATTGAGTGGAAATAGATTGAACACATGCCCCTATTAGTGTCTGACACACATATCAACATCATTGACTCATTATTTTATAAATTTAAATAAGAAACCAATAACGAAATATATCTTAATGAATTGTGTAAGCATTTATGAAGCATATGAAGATAATCATCATATTTAATTTAGTACCAATATCAATTAATCTAGTAAACTGTTTCTTCGTAAGGCCCTTTATCCTCTCACAACTTTGAAAAAGAGAATCTATTATCATGTTACATGTTTCTTTTAATGGGACATTTGTAAAGAGGGACTGAATGTCAAAACTAACCATATAGGACTGCGTGAAAGTAAGGGAAGAAATGAAATCTACAAATTCAAAAGAATCCTTCAGAGTATATTGATTTCGAGTGATAGGTTCAATAATGGGTACCAAAAATTTTGAGAGATTGTAAGCTGGGGTATCTAAAGCAGAGAGGATAGGACGTAAGGGAACATTAGTTTTATGGGTTTTAGGTAACCCATAAAGTAGTCCGGGTTGGCTTCCTGAAACATATAGTTTATTAAGGTCTAAATTAGTATTCCCAAGTGATCTAATAAAGTTATTAATTTTGTCTTCTATTCTTAGTAAATGTTTAAAGGTGTTACCTGTTAGGCGCTTAAATTTTGTACCGTCAGTTAGGATTTCGTTCATTTTAGAGATATAGTCTTCATGTGTTCATTTTAATTTTGTTAATAAATATTCCTTAATCAGGGCGACTTACAACAATCGATGTATCCTTTTTTAGGTCCTTTAGTATCTTAAGGTCATTGTAATTAAAAACAGGGGAAAAAATCTTTTTAGGGTTAAAAGAATAATAAAATCTCTTAATCAGATGACAAACATCACCCCTCCAGTCATCACCGTGAACACCCTGAAGCTTTCTAAGTTGGCCAATAAGTTTTTCAAATTTTAAAAAACACTGGTAAAAATCAAGTTTAAAAAGAGGTAAATTAAAGTCAAGACCAAGTGACAAAATCCTAGTCTCAGCAATGGTAAGAACTTTAGAACTATAGTTAAATATTACAGAACTTCGATCAATATTCAAATTACTAGTAAAACCTAATTTCTCCAGTTTAGAATTCTGTCTATGAAGGGTAGTGGTCTTAAAAATACTCACACGTTTAGTGATCAAACCAAGGAGATACTTATAATCAAGAAACGACACTCCTGACTTCAAGTTCACACGACAAGCATCCAGTTGTACTTCAAGATCTCGACCCAGCCTCTGCTTGTATTGAATTTCAGTGATAAGCAATTTGAACATCCATTTTCGATAAAGTGAAGAATTCTGTAAGTCAGATCTAAACAACTTGAAGCGCATAAACTTAGGAATATAATTATAAGACTTACAGACCAACAAAAAAGAAAGATCCGCCTTGGCTTTAGCATCCTTCTTAGAGATAGTTTCTAATTTCCTATAGTGGTGAAGTACGTCTTCGCCATATCTTGATCTTAATATTTCAGCAATTGACTTGTTCTTAGGGAACCTCAACTTAATATAGAAAAGGAAGACGAAACACCACGACAATGTCATTGTTTTTATTTGAACGTTTCGTGCTCTTCTGGGCACATCATCAGCACTATCAAAAATTACAATAAAAATAAAAATAAAAAAACCAAAAATTAAAAATTAAATTAAAAAAATTACAAAAATTAAAAAAGAATTAAAAATTACAAATTATAATCTAGTTTTACTAACCTTCGAAGTCAGAAGCCAAAGACAAAGTGAAAAATATATTATCTATGATCTCTATTTATACTAAATTTATCAAGAATTAGTTGGTTAAAAAAAAGAAAAATAAAATAAAAAATACATAAAAATTACAATTTGTAACAGTATTGTACTGTTTAAGGAATATTTATTAACAAAATTAAAATAAAATTAAAATTAAAATAAATGAAGTTTAACTGAGGATTGGTCGGAGTTAAGCTCCGGCTTTAAGCTACTGATATAAAGACTTTCCATGATTTTTCTATCATTCACATCAGAGACCGAGGCGAGAATCGAAAAGCTGGTAGAGGCGATACGATGGTCCTTTTCATAATAAAACAATGACATTGTCGTGGTGTTTCGTCTTCCTTTTCTATATTAAGTTGAGGTTCCCTAAGAACAAGTCAATTGCTGAAATATTAAGATCAAGATATGGCGAAGACGTACTTCACCACTATAGGAAATTAGAAACTATCTCTAAGAAGGATGCTAAAGCCAAGGCGGATCTTTCTTTTTTGTTGGTCTGTAAGTCTTATAATTATATTCCTAAGTTTATGCGCTTCAAGTTGTTTAGATCTGACTTACAGAATTCTTCACTTTATCGAAAATGGATGTTCAAATTGCTTATCACTGAAATTCAATACAAGCAGAGGCTGGGTCGAGATCTTGAAGTACAACTGGATGCTTGTCGTGTGAACTTGAAGTCAGGAGTGTCGTTTCTTGATTATAAGTATCTCCTTGGTTTGATCACTAAACGTGTGAGTATTTTTAAGACCACTACCCTTCATAGACAGAATTCTAAACTGGAGAAATTAGGTTTTACTAGTAATTTGAATATTGATCGAAGTTCTGTAATATTTAACTATAGTTCTAAAGTTCTTACCATTGCTGAGACTAGGATTTTGTCACTTGGTCTTGACTTTAATTTACCTCTTTTTAAACTTGATTTTTACCAGTGTTTTTTAAAATTTGAAAAACTTATTGGCCAACTTAGAAAGCTTCAGGGTGTTCACGGTGATGACTGGAGGGGTGATGTTTGTCATCTGATTAAGAGATTTTATTATTCTTTTAACCCTAAAAAGATTTTTTCCCCTGTTTTTAATTACAATGACCTTAAGATACTAAAGGACCTAAAAAAGGATACATCGATTGTTGTAAGTCGCCCTGATAAGGGGAGAGGGGTGGTGTTGCTGGATAAAGAAGACTATATCTCTAAAATGAACGAAATCCTAACTGACGGTACAAAATTTAAGCGCCTAACAGGTAACACCTTTAAACATTTACTAAGAATAGAAGACAAAATTAATAACTTTATTAGATCACTTGGGAATACTAATTTAGACCTTAATAAACTATATGTTTCAGGAAGCCAACCCGGACTACTTTATGGGTTACCTAAAACCCATAAAACTAATGTTCCCTTACGTCCTATCCTCTCTGCTTTAGATACCCCAGCTTACAATCTCTCAAAATTTTTGGTACCCATTATTGAACCTATCACTCGAAATCAATATACTCTGAAGGATTCTTTTGAATTTGTAGATTTCATTTCTTCCCTTACTTTCACGCAGTCCTATATGGTTAGTTTTGACATTCAGTCCCTCTTTACAAATGTCCCATTAAAAGAAACATGTAACATGATAATAGATTCTCTTTTTCAAAGTTGTGAGAGGATAAAGGGCCTTACGAAGAAACAGTTTACTAGATTAATTGATATTGCTACCTCAGATACCATATTCTTATTTAATGATGTTCTCTACCAACAGATTGATGGTGTCGCAATGGGCTCCCCTTTGGGCCCCTCCCTTGCTAACTCTTTTTTGAGTTTACTCGAAAGAACATGGCTTGATACCTGTCCTTTGGACTTCAAACCACTAATATACAGACGATATGTTGATGACTGCTTCTTGATTTTCAATACTAGAGAACAGGCCGCATTATTTTTGAGTTTTCTTAATGAACAGCATAGGTGTATAAAATTTACCATGGAGGGTGAGCATGATGACTTCTTGCCTTTTTGGATGATGGTGGTTACTAGACGGAATGGATTCCTTTTTACAAATATTTATCGTAAGCCTACCTCAACCTTAATGAACACTCATTTTTTTGGTTTTATGCCGAATAAGTTTAAGCTATCAGGTCTCTCAAGCAGAATTTATCGA
>JABUQX010016631.1:37500-40000 GCA_015478945.1 Trachelipus rathkii | reverse complement strand
ATCAAATGTTTGACTAACATCGGTTTGACTTTACAAACTATTTCATTGTGAGTCACATGATTTCAAATGTGTAGACAAGCGGATGTTTTGCCGGTTCAGGAGTTTTATTGGCTCTGTATTAAAGGGTTAAAAACGGAAAAAAGTATTTTGAATTAGATCCTCCGCCCTTCCTGGTCTCCTTCACACACACAAACCCACACACACACACTATATATATATATATATATATATATATATATTATTATTATATATATATATATATATATATATATATTATATATATATATATATATATATATATTAATATACTATAGGCAAAAGTCCAGTTTTCTGTCAGGACTCAGGTGTGAAGAAATTGATGACTTCAAGGTTCGGCGCAGCGCATATCTCTTGACCACGTGCGAAGTTTGACTCCGTCGACGGCTATATATTATATATATATATATATATATATATATATATATATACCTACATACATAGAAGAAATTTATTTTTAATAAATTATATATATATATATATATATATATATATATATATATATTTTTTTATATTAACCACCATCACGGCCGAACCCTTTTAAGGGACGGGGGCGGGGAAATTAAACAAGAAAAAACCCACCAATCCCCAGCCTAGACAAATCTCTAGGTGAGCGCAAAACGTGGGATTTAAGAGAGGGAAGATTAAATATAGTGGAAAAACAGAAGAAGGCAGGGATCACAGGACAGAAGTAGCTGGAAAGAAAGAGGCACCACAACGAAAGTCTGGGGTTCTCAATACTCACGCAAAATTCATGCGAGAGCATAGCACCCCTTGTATTGCGAGGGCGACGCAATGGAGGAGGAATGCGAGTGGCCAACTCCCAGGACACGACCGCCGTAGTACTATAGAAAAGAGATAGTGCGCCAACGTCACGTCGCAGAGACAGAGGGTCAAGGGAGTTTGAAAGTAGGGGACAGTTTATTAGTCTCTTAGCTTTAGACTCAACCCTATCCAATAGAAGGGTGGAGCCGGAGCCCCCCAAATGTGAGAACAGTACTCCATACAAGGGCGGATAAGACCCTTATTTAACTGGAGTAGCTGTGCAGAGAAAAAAATTCCAGCAACCTGAACAGAACTCCAGCTTTCTTGAGGCCACCTTAGCAACATAGAAATATGAGGTTTCAAGAATTTGTTGTTTTATTGGTTAAAGACCAGAATGTTTATGTATTTACAGGTGAGACGTTAGAGCCGTCGAAGGAGATAGTAAAGGTCGGAGGTGTTTTTGAGATGGAGATGTGAAGAAGTTAGAGTTTTAAAGTTTGAATTTTTTTTTTTTTTACAGAGTGAGGTGATCCCACCGGGAAATTCCATCCAGATCCACAAGAATAGAATCGGAAAGCTGAAGACGAGAGGCAACTCTAGATGCAAAGAGGGAGCAGATTTTAAGTGAGTAGAAGAATGTAGGCGTTGGAGTCATCAGGCATAGAGTGAACAGAATTGGAGTACAGCTGAGAGATCGTTGATGAAAGTAAGAATAAAGTTGGAGATATAAACAGAACCTTGCGGAACACCACAGTTAATAGGAAAGGAGGAAGAGGCCGCTCCACAACGAGTGCTGATATAGAGCGATCGAAGAAAAATAGACAAGAGTAAGCAAAGAGAAGGAGAAAAAACACCAAGGGAAGGGAGCTTGGAGAGCAGTGACGCTGCCAAACCCAATCCAAAGCTTTCCGTATGTCATGTGCCACCACAGCAAGACTTCCCATTGTCCCTAAGGCCAGAAGACCATAAATCAGTGAGATTAGAAAGTATGCCACCAGTTGACTCGATCGTCGACGGCCATGCTGGTGATTTGAAAGAAGGAGAATGAGATTCCAGATGACCCAGGAAATGAGAGTTAAGAGGGTTTCAAAGATCTTAGGAAGAATACAAGTGAGAGCTATAGGCGTAGAAACTTAGAATATCAGAGCTGGCCTACCTTTTTCGGGATTCGGTTGGACATCTATGCGCGCTTCCAACACTAAGGAAAAGTATTAACATTAAGAGAGACTAAAGAGTAGAGTTGAACGGGGACATGCACGAGGTAAGAAGCAAACATCCTCAAGCAAATGAAGGAATGCATCAGGGCCCCACTAGCCTTCCTAACGTTCATTGATCTCAGGATCCATGCACCCGATCATGTGTGATCACAGGTAAAGAAATGGGAAACCTGAGAGGAGAAGAAGTAGGAGGAGGGATTCCAGAATCGTCCAGGGTAGAATTAGATGAAAAAGGAGGCCAAAGGATTTGCATTTTTAGAAGGAGAGTTAGCAAAGGAACCGTCAGAGCGAATAAGAGGGGGAAAGGCAGATTTACAAAAATTGTTAGAGATGTTTTTATCGGCAAGAGGCCAGAAAGTTTTATCAGTAGGAGAACAGCAGGTTGTCGCACTTTTTTTTAGTGAAAGTGCGCTTAGCTTGTGAAGAATAGTATCCCTGCAACGATTCGAGCAGAACGAAAATAGTAAGAGTATAGGGAGGAT
>JABUQX010016631.1:27500-30000 GCA_015478945.1 Trachelipus rathkii | reverse complement strand
CACATTCATTTCATCAGTATATATATATATATATATATATATATATATATATATATATATATATATATATATATATATATATATATATATATATATATATAATATATATATAATATATATATATATATAATAAATATATATATATTATATATATATATATATATAGAGAGAGAGAGAGAGAGAGAGAGAGAGAGAGAGAGAGAGAGAGAGAGAGAGAGCCCGGGTCCCAGGGGTCGGACGTGCCCAATATGCAGTTAGGGTAAGTCAGACGCACTCTGTAAGATGTTCCCTGTGCTATAACTTGGTTACATCGGCCTCACCCCCTTTTGACACTTTACCAAATCCTAGACATTGCTGGAAGTGCCAAATCTACACTCTACCCAGCACAATAACTCCCATCACCGACACAGTAAACACATACTCCAACTTAACATCAACGGACTCAACAACAAGAGCAGAGAACTGGAACACTTCATGAACACCCACAATATTCACATAGCAATAATACAGGAAGCACACCTACCTCCAAATACCTCAAAACCTACTTTCTATAAATACGATTCAATATACAAGGAAACAGACCCACCGCAACACACTTTATTAACCCTGATACACAAGTCCATAACATACTCCAACACCTCTACACAAACGGCAACATTAATAAATAACAACAATATAAAAACACAATCAATTACAATCAACTTAAACAACAAACCTTACAACATCATAAACACATACATCCCGCACCAAACTTCTCCACACTGTCAACACAATTTAGACCCGAACCTATCTCCAGTAACACAACTCCCCAATTTAATACTAGCGGGAGACTTCAACGCACACCACGAAACATGGTACAAACACCAATCACGAGACAACAGAGGCACAAAACTTCTATCTTACCTAGAAACACTAAACATACTAAACCACAAAGAATCACACACCAGACTACCCCTTCAAAACAACCAGTCCCCTACCTCACCAGACATCACCTTCTGCTCACCAGACATCCATCCAATCTTGACATGGTCAACACTAACAGAACTAAACTCAGATCATCTACCAATAATCATCTCCCTCAAATACAAAAGCAAAAAACATAAGACCGCGACAAATACATACACCAATTACAAAAAAGCAGACTGGACAAACTACACACAAAACATAGACCAACACTTTAAAACATCACAAATCAATGACAGAAACACTCTAAACAAACACTCTAAAAGAAGATGAGCCATACAATAATAAAAGCTGCCAAAAAAATACACACCTAACTGATACAGAAAAGAATACAACCCAACACTAACCCCTGAAATAGAAACACTAATCAAACAAAGGAACAAACTAAAAAAAACACTCCCAAACAACATTCAAAATAACACTCAAATAACAAACCTCAACACGCAAATCACCGAACTCATTAAAACCCACAACACAACAAACTTCCAAAAACACCTAACAAAGAACATCAACAACACCAACAGCACCAGAATGTGGAAGACAATAAAAACATTACACAACTCAAAAAACACAACACCAGAAACACACGAATCCATAATCAATCCAAATAACCAACAACCTCTAACACCCAAACAGCATAATAACAAATTAGCCAAACACTTCGCCAAACAAAGTAACAAACCTACTCTACAACAAAACAGGAAAACAATCAAAAAGATCAAGAAAATCAAAAACACACAACACAACACACAACCAATAACCCTAGCAGACACAAAGCAAGCAATCAAAAAACTTAAAAATTCACCAGCAACTGGCCCAGATAACATATCCAACATACACCTAACACAAAAAAATAGAATATCTCACACTCATCTTCAATAAATCCCTACAACTAAACTACATCCCACAAAAATGGAAAAAAAGCAATTATAATACTCATAAATAATATATATATATAATATATATATAGTTATATGTATATATATTTATATATATTTATTAATTATTTTCCAAAAATGGTAAAAAAATAATACAATTGTATATGCAGTTGTATATAAATAAATATTATATATAATAATCTCTTCTACCCCAGTAAGGACTTCGCTTGGCAGTGGACCCTTCGAGAAAGGTCCTTGGGAAACAAGGGCCTAACGGCTAAGTCCGCTGGCTGGCCAGGCCTATCGCGGAACGCCGCGATTAATTCCCATTTGTAGCAAAGCACACCACAAATGTACTCATTAACGTCTGAGTGGGGACGAAGCTAGAGTTAATAGAGTTAATAGCTTCACATTCTCTCGCTCCAACCCAGTCTCGAACCTGGGCCCCCTCGCTTTGCTAAGCGAGTGCTCTACCACTGAACCTAGGAGCGCTCTATATATATATATATATATAATTATATATATAATATATAATATATACTATATATAATATATAGTATATATATAATATATTATATATATATATATATATATATATATATATATATATATATATAAAGGCTTATTGTAATCTTTCGTTGATGTAAAAATCGATATAT
>JABUQX010016631.1:0-17500 GCA_015478945.1 Trachelipus rathkii | reverse complement strand
ATATATATATTTGGCAGGGTATGTAAAAGGAGGGGTTGAAAGAAACATAGATATTAGAGTAAGGTTATGGTTGTGAGTGAGGACAGTCCTCAGTGTGAAGTTATGTTAGATGGTGAGCAGTTGGAGCAAGTGTCTGAGTTTAAATATTTAGGGTATGATAAGTTGGATGAGAAGGGAACGGATGATGCAGAGTGTAGTAGGAAAGTTGTGAATGGCAGGAAGGTTATTGCAATTAAATCGTTGGTGAATGTCAAGGGAATTAAGTCTTGGAGTGCGCTAGAGCTCCATGAGGGTATGTTACCTGTATAAGATAGTGTAGTGAGACTATGGTCCGGGAATAAGAAGTATAGATCTAAAGTTCAATGTGTTCAGATGGAATAAATCTTAGGGGCATGATAGGTGTGAGAAGAATTAATAAAATGAGGAATGAATCCTATTAAAGAGATGTGGTGTGAAGAAAGGAGCAAACGAGAGAATAAATGAAAGGTATGTTGAGATGGTCTGGTCATGTGGAAAGGATAAATGAAAGTCGGTTGGTTAAGTGATGTATAGTGGAGAGTGTGTTGGAAACCGACCGGCTGGGAGACCGAAGAAAAAGTGGATTGAGTCGTGAAGGAATGCCTGGAGAAGAGAAATGTGAGCTTGGCAGAGGCAAGAAGAAAAGTGCAAGATAGGAGAGAATGGCGGGTTTGTATGGGGCATGTTTGCCCACCCTGGGCCAGGGGGTGAACCTTCACATTGACGATTTACTCATAGTGAGGTCCGTCGCGGTCCCGCGATGCTCTAGGGTGGATTTTCAGACTGCGAGTTCTTACCAATTAATGGTACAGAGGGGGCGGTAAGGCTGGGCTTTCGTTTGTCATTCTCCTACTGCTTTTCTTTCCGATGCTTGTACAGCACACCCAATCTTGGGGCAAAGAGGAAGATGAAGAAGAAGATATATATATATATATATATATATTATATATATATATTATTATATATATATATATATATATATATATATATATATATATATATATATATATATATATATATATATATATATTATGTTATATATTAGGGATGTACCGATAGGATCGGTATCGGTAGTATCGGCTATTTTTGATAGTTAAAATGGCCGATACTTCTTACTTTTGGGTGAAAAATTGAGAAAATTCTTAGATTCAATAATAAATCTAATTCGATATAGTAGCTAGTACCAAGTTATGTTTTTTTTTCTCGATTTCTTTTAACTTAGACTTTTATGTTTCTCCAATTTATTTCAGTGTAAAATTCACCTCTATTGACACGTTATTATTATAATTTATGATTTATCTACTTCTTTAGTTGATCAATAGTATTTTTTTTTTTACGCAATTTCGTGAGTGTGTGTGTGAGTGCTTAAACTTTCTGATTATTCATATTTTTAGATATTTGCTGTTAATAGGGTTTTATCGTTTTAAAATTTAGTTTTAGCGTATGAATAAATTTTCCTATTTCTCCTTTGGTTTTTGTCTATTTGTTTCTGTCATTTTTTTTTTTTGTGATTGCGTGTGCGTATGCGGTATGATAGCTGATTTGCACAGGCGTGGCTTTCTTTGTTCTTTTTACCAACATCAATGGAGTTTGGCACCTAACTCTGCATCCATGGAATACTACCTTTCTAACTCTAAACCATGCTCTTGTCAGAGACCCAGATGGCTAAGAAATCATCCTTCAACTCGTTTAATATATCCAACCATAACTTATTTTATACTGTTTGAAGGGTGGGAGTATAGCTCTCTATAAATAAACCACATTCGCTCCTATTGGCAAATCTAATTTCAATGATCTATGGCTTAAAATCTTTCTTCCTTCCACTATAATAACCTTGTGCTTCTGATACTGTTCTCCTAACAGACCATATTTCCACGCCTTTTTTGATTACCTTACTACTCTCACTGAGACTGTTATATCTTCAACCAAATACTGGGAGGTCCTCATTAGGGGGATTTCAATGTAATACAAAAACTGAATTGTTAGCCTTCCTACTGATTTAGTGGGGAGGAGACCGAATCATTCAGCATTCTTAACGATCTGGCGTAACTAATTAAGGAACCTACACACATTCTGGATCGTCCTAACCAGTTCTTGAAGACACTTGACATGTTTCACCACTAGTATTTCTCTCTATAAATAAACCACATTCGCTCCTATTGGCAAATCTGACCGCAACCTTATATCTCTTAATTTTAATACTTTCTCTTTAACATCTCCTTCCTGCGGTGTTTCTGGCACTTTGATCGGGCTGATAGGTACTGGAGGTTGCTTCATGCTAACTATAATTGAAGGACTGTTTTGACTTAAGACGTTTGTGCAACTGTAATTGTTAATGACGAGTAGGTTCATTCTTCTGACTAAATCTTTTTCTCCTCAAAATCCATGGTCCGATCGTGCTGTTCTCTGGACATTCAGGCTAGAGACAATGCTTATCGTGTAAAATTCTCGTTCTCCTATCACTTTGCCAATTTCATTCAGCTAGAAATCGTTGCAGGATACTCTTCGACGAGCAAAGCGATCTTTCATCAAAAATGCTGACCTCCTTGGTTCTCCTCCTGACAAATCTCTCTGGCCTCTTGCCAAAACATCTCTAACAACTTGTAAATCATCCTTTCCTCCTTATTCGCTCTGATGATTCTGCTAAAATAATAATTAACCCTGAAAAGGCCATCATCTCTAGCCTTACTTTTCTCTAATTCAAACTCCTGACGATTCTGTATTCCTCTTCCTCCTCAGGTGTCCTCATGCCTTACCTGTCATTTCATTTGATCGGGGGCATGGGCTCCGGAAATCTATGAACGTTAGGAAGGCGGGTGCCTGATGGCATTCCTTCCGAGTTTTGAGTGAGGTAAGCCCGTGCTGACCCACCCTGACCGGTATTTGTGCTACACAGCTCTTCAAAGAAAGTGAGCAAACGAACGAATAAAAATGATGTTGTTTCATTCTTCTAATTGTTTCTGTAGTTTTCACTTGTAGGTTTGGTCTAGATCTTTAGTTCTTCTCTCACCCTTACTTTATCATTCGGTTTTCTTTTCCTTTTCTTACGATGGGACATTGAAAGCTCGAGATTCATTATGATACTTCTTCCTTGTTAATTGATTATATCGCCTTAGAATGATGAGACTTGTAAAGGTTATTTGACATTTAGTTACTGATCCAGAGACAACATCGTTCGTAGCTTCTTCCTTATTTTTCTTTGCGATTTATGTCTAGCTTTCTTCAAATCGTTCATGTTGGCTGTTGTTGATGGGGCGACTTCTTCTTCTTTTTCTAACAATAGTGGCGTTCCTCAGGTTCTGTTTTATCTCCTACTTTATACTTTTCATCAACGATCATCAACGAAAATCTCAGCTACTCTTCTAACTCTATTTATTATTACATTGAGAACTTGACCCTTCATTCTTCAACCCATATCAATTCTGCTCCCCTATACTTCTAGAATTGCCCTCGTCTTAATCTTCCGATTCTATTCTCGCTGATCTGGATAGAATTTCAGGGTTGGGTCATGTCTCAAGCTTGTAAAATTTAATTCTTCAAAACCCAACTTCTACAAATCTCTCTAGGACACTTAACTTTTCTATCTCTTCCGACGCTCTCGTTCCACCCGTTGACAATATAAACATCCTTGGTCTTAACATAAACAAGAGATTGTCTTGAAAGCCACATATTGCGATGACTGCTAGGGCGGCCTAAAAGAAACTGGGAGTTCTGTTTAGAGTGCGAGACTTTTTTTCCTCTTCTCAGTTACTCCACCCATACAAGGGTCTCATCCGCCCTTGTATGGAGTACTGCTCATATCTGTGGGGGGCGGGGGCTCTGGTTCCATCCATATTTGGATAGGTCGAATCCAAGGCAAAAAGGGTTTACAAACTAACCTTTATTTTCCGGATCTATTGACCCTTTATATTTGCGGCGCGATGTTGGTGCTTTATCCCTTTCTATAGGTACTGTAGAGGCAAGTGCTCTCGAGGGAACTATCCACTCACGTACCACCACCTTTACGACGCCCGTAGCACAAGGTGCTGCCGCACGAGTTTTGTGTTGATGTTAGCAACTCCAGACTGGTTCGCTGCGGTGTTCTTTTCCTGCTACCTCTATTCTGTGGAATTCTCTTCCATCATCTGTGTTTCCTACTCAATCTAATTTAGGGACTGCAATAACAGAGAGTTTGGGATAAACATAAGGAATTAGTATGGGCGTTAAATGGATTTTTTGATTACCAACGTTATTGTCACCCTGCACTTGTTGCCGGTACAAGAATGGCCGTGGGAATTAAAAACAAATAAATAAAAGGTTCACTAAGGAATTCCTTAAGTTAGTTGAAAACCCCACAAGAATGGCACCTCCGGACGGTGAACCACTTCTAGAATGCATTAAAATAACAGGAGGAGCTTGCTCGCTTGACAAAAAAAAAAAAAAAAAAAAAAAAAAAGAGAAAGAGAGGTGGAACCCCTTATTTCAACCCCCGGGAACAGCACTGAGGGGGGGGAGGGGGGCTTTTCAGCAAATAAACTTTAACAGGGAGGATTAGAATATGCGAGCTTTGGATAAGTTGATGGAGAGAAACTGCATTGACATCCTCATTCACCTCTAAATAATTTCACTAGGAACTGTCGTAATCAAATAGACAAATTACAGGCAGATACAAATTTGCAAACATAGTAGAGATAGGCTAATAATAATATGATGTTGCTACAGAGGGAACATATGAAAATGGCTTGCACTTACACACCGCATACAGCAATACCACTGGAGCACCCTGCTCTCAACGAGAGAAAGGTATTTATAGTGTAGGTAGACAAATCTCCAAAAGGAAACAGCCTTCTCGCCAGATACTAGTGAAAGCTTAATGTTTTTGCATCACAATTTGTGAATTTTTGAATTTGAGTATTGAATGATATCTATCTTAAAGGAGTATTTTATTATGTCATGTTTGAGTAATAGCGTTTTTTTATTTTAACTATTCGGCTGATTAATTGAGGTCTCTTCTTTCATTATTTTTATTCTTTATATATTGTAGCTAGTTAAAGAATCTTCTTGTAAATTGTAATCATGTTAAAACATAAAAGCTAGTAGCTAAACTTTGTTAATACTTACTTGAAAATGGAAATGGAATATTTTTTTTTAAATAAACCAAACATTAAAAAGTTATTAATATTATATTTGCAATTATTATTCCTTAAAGGTACTATTTTAATTTATAAAATAAATATACTTGGGCACAACCAAATATGAAATATAAATGACTAAGTATTGTTTGTACAGGGAATGCAATCTTGAGTTGCCTAGCAGTGCACAAATGTTCTATCTTATTACTGTGTATTTATTATATTAATTAAAGTATCGGTATCGGTACCTAAAAAAATAGAGTATCGGTATCGGCCTCTTTTCTGTTATCGGTATATTTTTCTCTAATATATATATATATATATATATATATATATATATATATATATATATATATATATATATATATATATATATATATATATATATATATAATAATTAAGTACATTTCTTCTATGCGATCGAATCGTTGATAATCGTAAAAAACTATCGATTAGGAAAAAAATGATGGTCATATATTGGGAGAGCACCTAGAAATTGTATGTTGAAGTTCTATATTCTGTGGAAAATGCTGACAATTTTTTAATGGTTTATGAAAATGCTGAAAAAGAATTTTGGAATTAATAATCATTGGTATGTAATGGTGTTAGAATGATGGAGATGAGTGGAGGGTGCCTTATCTATTGTGGCGTGAGATTTGGTCTCTGTGTGGTGAACTGAAGAGTCTGAGAAGATTGGTAGAGAGATTTTGGCAGGGTATGTAAAAGGAGGTGTCTGAAAACATAGATCAGAGTAAGGTTATGGTTGTGAGGAGGATAGCCTCAGTGTGAAGTTATGTTAGATGGTGAGCAGCTGGAACAAGTGTCCGAGTTTAAATATTTGGGGTGTGTTGGATGAGAAGGGAACGGATGATGCAGAGTGTAGCAGGAAAGTGGTGAATGGTAGGAAGGTGGCTGGTGCTAAATCGTTGTGAACAAAAGGGCTAAGTCTGGAGGCGCTAGGGTTCCTGCATGAGGGTATACAGCCAACTGTGTTATTGTATAGTAAGTAGTGAGAACTTTGGTCTGGAATAAGAAGTATAGATCTAAAAGTTCAATGTGTTCAGATGGACAACTTTAGGGGCGTGCTAGGTGAGAAAGAATTATAAATGAGGAATGAACATATTAGAGAGTTGTGTGGTGTGAAGAAAGGGGTAAACGAGAGAATAAATGAAAGTATGTTGAGATGGTTTGGTCATGTGGAAAGGATGAATGATAATCGGTTGGTTAAGCGGATGTATAGTGGGAGTGTGTTGGGAACCGACCGGTTGGGAGACCGAAGAAAAAGTGGATTGAGTCAGTAAAAAAATGTTTGCAGGAGAGAAATGTGAGTTTGGCAGAGGCGAGAAGAAAGGTGCATAATAGGAGAGGATGGCGGGGTGTTATAAGGGGGTATGGTTGTGGCCCACGGGATGAACCCTACACTTGACGACTTACCATAGTGTGGATCCGTCGCGGTCCCATGAAGCTCTAGGGTGGATTTTCTGATTGCGACGAGTTCTTACTAATTAATGGTACAAAGGGGGCGGTAAGGCTGGGCTTTCTTTTCAACATTTGTCGTGTTCTTTTAATGCTTTTCTTTTCCGATGCTTGTAGCGCACCTTACTCCCAATCTTGGGGAAAAAAAGGTAGATAAAGAAAGAAAGAAAAGTATGTAAAAAAAAAATTATGCTAACTTTTCCTTTAATTTTGCAGAATTTTTACTCATGTGAATGATTCTATGCTCTTTCAACAGGACGAATCAAATGTAAAAACGCAACATGTGACGACATAACTTATTCAGGATGAAGAGAAAATATCAACTTTCTAATAGTAATTTTTTTATTTTTAGTATGTATATAGTTTTAGCAGTTTTTGGTTAATTCCCTTATTGTTAAAATACACTACTCCAGTGTTAGACAACTATGACCTAGCCCTAAGCGTGAGAGCTAGGATTACAGCTCGCTGCTGTCTCTTCGCAGGGTGGGAAGTTAAATCCCAATGTTGATGGTCTTTAGTTGCATCATAGTCACTGAAACTGCAATAAAGGGAATCCATTTCTTTTTGGATGGAGGAATGAAAAATATTCCTTCTTAAGGGCCCCAATTATTTTTTATCTTTTGGCCCCGCACAGATCTTTTAAAATAAATAAAAACAAATTATATTATATATATTTTTTTTATTATAAATTCAAATTTTAAAATTAAATACGAATTTGATTTCCAGAGCAAATTTCCCAATTTATTGTGTCTCTCCTGTTGACAATATAAACATCCTTGGTCTTAACATAAACAAAAAAATGTTTTGAAAACCTCAAATCACAGTGGTCGCTAGGGCGGCCTCAAAGAAACTGGGAGTTCTGTTTAGACTGCGAGACTTTTTCCTTCTCTTGTTACTCCACTCATACATGTAGGGTCTCATCTGCCCTTTGTATGTATACTGCTCTCATAACTGTGGGGCGGGGGCTCTGGTTTCATCCGCTTGGATAGGGTCGAGTCAAAGGCCAAAGACTTACAAACTGTCCTGTACTTTCTAGTTCACTTCACCCTTTATATTTGTGGCGAGATGTTGGTGCTTTATCTCTTTCATAGGTACCAGAGTGCTCGAGGGAACTATCCACTCTGCGTACCACCACCTTTACGACGCCCTCGCAGCACAAGGGGTGCTGTGTCGGCACGAGTTTTATTGATGTTAGTAACTCCAGACTGCCTGTTGCGGTGCTTCTTTCCTTTCCTGCCACCTCTCTGCCCTGTGGAATTCCTCTTCCATCATCTGTGTTTCCTACCAATTTAATTTCCCACTTTAAAGCTTTCCCTCCTGCAATCTGTGCCTTCATCTGCGCAATTTGTTGATGGTTTGAGGCGTTCAACACCCACCTCAAAAGAGTCTCTACCCAGGAGTGGCGGTACAATTAAAAAATAAATAAATAAAAGGTTCTAATAAGGAATCCCTTAACTAGCTGAAACCCCCACAAGAATGGCACCTCCGACGGTGAACCACTTTTAGAATGCTAAAATAGAATAACCGAGGAGCTTGCTCGCTTGACAAAAAAAAAAAAAAAAAAAAAAGAGAGACAGAGAAGTGGAAGCTGCCTTATGCAACCCCTGGCAACTGCACTGATAGTGACGATGGTGGCTTTCAGCAAATAAACCTACTGAAGATGAGGATTTGGATATGTTAGATTTTGATAAGCTCATGGCCGAAATTGCATTGACATCTCATTCACCTTCAAAGGAATCACACCAGGAACCTCATCGTAAAACTGAAGTAGACAGTCATCAAGGAGCAAAGATAATTCAAATTTGCAGTCTATGAAAGAGGAGTGAGGCTCTATGAAAACATGAGATGCTGCCTACAGAAGGGAATCCTTTCATGCGGTGGCATGAAAAATCGGCCAAGGTTTTCATTATTATCAGTGCTTGCAGGGAAAAATTATCAGCACCTCCATCATCAGTCGAGAGAGAGCGTATTTATTGTGGTAGGAATGTAAACACCCCAAAAGGAACAGTCTCTGCCAGATACTAGTGAAAGCTTAATGTTTTGCATCACAATGTACTTTTTGAATTTGAGTATTGAATGATGTCTATCTTAAAGGAATATTTTATTATGTCATGTTTGAGTAATAGCGTTTTTTTATTTTAACTATTCGGCTGATTAATTGAGGTCTCTTCTTTCATTATTTTTTATTCTTTATATTGTATAGTTAAAGAATCTTCTTGTAAATTGTAATCGTTAAAACATAAAAGCTAGAGCTAAACTTTGTTAATACTTACTTGAAATGGAAATGGAATATTTTTTGTAAATAAACACAAACATAAAAAGTTATTAATATTATATTTGTATTTATTATTTCTAGTGGTACTATTTTAATTTATAAAATAAATATATTTGAGCAAAACCAAATATGAAATATAAATGTGACTAAGTATTGTTTGTACAGGGAATGCAATCTTGAGTTGCCTAGCAGCACAAATGTTCTATCTTATTACTGCATTTATTATATTAATTAAAGTATCGTGGTATCAGTACCTAAAAAAATAGAGTATCAGTATCGGCCTCTTTTCTGGTATCGGTACATCCCTAATATATATATATATATATATATATATATATATATATATATATATATATATATATATATATATATATATATATATATATAATAATTAAGTACATTTCTTCTATGCGATCGAATCGTTGATAATCGTAAAAAACTATCGATTAGGAAAAAAATGATGGTCATATATTGGGAGAGCACCTAGAAATTGTATGTTGAAGTTCTATATTCCTGTGAAAAGACAATTTTAAATGGTATCGTTCATGTGCTTTTTTGCTTGAATAATCATTGGTATGTAATGGTGTTAGAATGATGGAGATGAGTGGAGGGTGCCTTATCTATTATATGCGGATGATTTGGTTCTGTGTGGTGAATCTGAAGAGAGTTTGAGAAGATTGGTAGAGAGATTTGGCAGGGTATGTAAAAGGAGGGGCCTGAAAGTAAACATAGATAAGAGTAAGGTTATGGTTGTGAGTGAGGATAGCCCTCAGTGTGAAGTTATGTTAGATGGTGAGCAGCTGGAACAAGTGTCCGAGTTTAAATATTTGGGGTATGTTGGATGAGAAGGAACGGATGATGCAGAGTGTGTAGGAAAGTGGTGGAATGGCAGGAAGGCACAGCAATTAAATCGTTAGAATGTAAAAGGCTAAGTCTGGAGGCATTAGGGTCTTGCATGAGGGTATGTTGTTACCTGTGTTATTATATAGTAGTGAGTGGTCTGGAATAACAAGTATAGATCTAAAGTTCAATGTTTTCAGAGGACAATTTAGGGGTTGCAGGTGAGAATTTATAAATGAGAATGAAATATATTAGAGAGTTGTGGGTGTGAAGAAAGGGGTAAACGAGAGAATAAACGAAAGGTTGGAGATGGTTTGGTCAATGTGGAAAGGATGAATGATAATCGGTTATTAAGCGGATGTATAGTGGTGAAAGTGCTGGTCGACTGGTTGGGAGACCAAAGAAAAGTGGATTGAGTCAGTAAAAATGTTTGAGGAGAGAAATGTGAGTTTGGCAGAGGCGAGAAGAAAGGTGCATAATAGGAGGATGGCGGTGTTATAAGGTATGGTGGCCCACGGGATGAACCCCTACACCTGGACGACTCTGCTCATAGCAGTGGATCCGTCGCGGTCCCATGAAGCTCTAGGGGTGGATTTTCTGATTGCGACGAGTTCACCACCAATAAAAATGGCAAAGGTATATTTCAGCCTTCTTCAACATTATCATCTTCTTACTGCTTTTCTTCCGATGTTAGAAGCGCACTCATCTCTAATCTTGGGGGAAAAAGAAGAGCGCGAAAGAGCAGCGGCAAAATTATGGTCTTCCTTTGGCCTTTGTACTTACGCCTCACGTGAATATCACGTCCTTCAGCAGACGAATCACACCAACAACATATTATGCTAACCCAATCAGGATGAAGAGAAAATATCAACTTTCTAATAGTAAGTTTTTTTTATTATTAGTATGTATATAGTTTTAGCAGTTTTTGGTTAATTCCCTTTATTGTTTGGTAATACACTACCCAGTGGCTAGACAACTATGACCTAGCCCTAAGCGTGAGAGTTAGGATTACAGCTCGCTGCTGTCTCTTCGCAGGGTGGGAAGTTAAATCCCAATGTTGATGGTCTTTAGTTGCATCATAGTCACTGAAACTGCAATAAAGGGAATCCATTTCTTTTTGGATGGAGGAATGAGAAATATTCCTTCTTAAGGGCCCCAATTATTTTTTATCTTTTGGCCCCGCACAGATCTTTTAAAATAAATAAAAACAAATTATATATATATTTTTTTTTTTATTATAAATTCAAATTCTAAAAATTAAATTACGAATTTTGATTTCCAGAGCAAATTTCCCAATTTATTGTGTATGAAGTAGATGCCATTGTTCTTCCGTCAAAGGATATTTATTTGACTGTATATTTAATAAAGAAAATATATTTTTTGTCATTTTATTTACATATATATAATAATCATGTAATATTCTAATAATAAAATTTTACTACTGTAAGCATTTTTCTGTAAATTAATACCTTGGTCCTAGACCGTACTATATAGTAGATTTTTTGTTTGCATAAATAAAGTGTAAATTTTGAATATCGATAGATCATACATAACGAGCAGACATTCTTCTAACTTTCCAATCTTTTCTAAATCGGTTGGCAGAAAAGTTACGTTCTTGGTAATTTAGAAGAATCTGGCTACCTCTTTTCATGATTTCTTTCCGTGAACATTGGAGACTCGTGGCTTCAGCTAAAAAAAAAAAAAAATGTCAGAATCTAAATATGTATATTTCGTGGCTATGACTTATTCAATGTAGCAAATATCAAAAAGTTTACATAACCAACCTTCTTTTCGAAGATTTCTTGTGGAACTATACAAGCCAGAATTTAAAATCTGAAGATTTCGTGGTCCATATATTTTATTTTACGATTATTATAATATAGGCAAGTTTTGTTAACAAAACTTCTATACTATACCTGCGGCTCGACGTTGGCATAAGCCCAGACCTTAACTGGATTAATTAATAATTTATGTATATCATTTTACTTTTTTTTTTTTTTCAATTTCCTTTCATAATATTGTTATTCCAACTATTTAGTTACTATTAATCTTTATCTCTAACATGAAGTCGCTATAGATTCCCAATAGAAATTAAAGGTAAAAAAAATAGCAAAGGTAATATACGCTAGTATCTCCAGTAAAAACGCCACAATTTTTTTTATTATCGAAATTGTTTCTTTCCTCTCCTCCCCTTTTTATTGCTATTCCAACATACATTTAATTACTATTTGCGTTTACCCCTAATATAAAGTCACTAGGTCCTCTATTATAGATTAATACAAATTCAATTGTGAAATAAAAGGTCTAAAAATAGTAACGTAACATACGTTAGTATCCCTACAAAATTTGCTACATCAATAAATAATGTTACAGGCCTCTCAGATACTTCCGATCACTTTTATTAGTCACTTTAGTGCACTTCTTCTGTGAAAATATCGTGAAAATGGGTAGCCTGGCCCTTCTACTAAATTAATTACCAAGTTCATTTCCACTTTATTGAATAAGGTCATATGAAAGTTGGAAATGATTTTTTTTCTTTACAAAAAATATCTACTCGTCCTGAAGAGTATTTACCCAAAGTATCGAGGTGGGCCGGAAAATGTTCACAAGTTGATCCATTTTCTTCATTTACGCATTTTCTCTCCAAAGTTTATGGCCACTGAGTGTTCTACCAAATGGTCTTCTCACTTTCTTGAATATGCAACAAACACGATTATCCTTCTATTTTTCACTACACTTTTAAACCTGCTCTTGACATAAATCTTATATCTAAACGCTCTGAAAAAATAATATATATATATATATATATATATATATATATATATAGATATAGATAGATATATATATATATATATATATATATATATATATATCTGTATATAAATAGATAGCAAAGAAGAAGAAGAAGATTTTTTGAAGAGAGGAGAGAGAGAGAGAGAGAGAGAGAGAGAGAGAGAGAGAGAGAGAGAGAGAGAGAGAGAGAGAGAGAGAGAGAGAGAGAGAGAGAGAGAGAGAGAAGAGAGAGAGAGAGAGAGAGAGAGAGAGAGAAGAGAGAGAGAGAGAGGGTGAGAGAGAAGAAGAGAGAGAGAGAGAGAGAGAGAGAGAGAGAGAGAGAGAGAGAGAGAGAGAGATGAAAACGTCCATTATATTTGTATTTGGTGTATCTCCAATTTTTAATGGTTCGGCTTTCTCTTTTGCATGCATTTCTTACACACTCATCCTCCAGACAACATCTTACAGACACCACCTTTATCCACATATCATATACATACTTATATCACACCCCTCTTCTAGACAACATCTTACAGACATCCCTACACCTTATATCCCTATATGTGTAAGGGAGAAATAATTGACCACATCATATGTCCTGCGTGTCGTAGAAGGCGACTAAAGGATGGTGGTAGTTGGGTTGGCTGCTCACTATCACTTATCTTTTACCAGGAATGCTAATGCATGCCTCGGAGGTCGCGATCGCCGTAAACGGCTTTCTATCTTTCGGTGAAAATGTATGAATCGTATGGGTACATGGAATGTCAGAAGAATTAATGTTAAGGAGAAGAGGAGAGAGGTGATGAATGTATTAGGAAAGGGTAAATTTGATTTGCTCGCTGTGACTGAAACAAAGATGAAAGGAAATGGTGAAAATGAGTGGTGTGGTGTGAAATGTGTGTGTGCTGGTGTGGAAAGGAATGAGAGAGGGAGAGGAGTTACAATTTTGATGAGTGACTTGTGGTACAGAGCTATGGTAGATTTTGTGTGTGTGAGTTCTTGAATTCTAATGGTTAAATTTAAGTTTGAAAAGGTCAAGGTATGTGTGGTTGTGACGTATGGTCCGTCTGAGGGTAATGTTGAAGAGAGTGCGATCTTTTGGAATAATCTGAATGATATTTTGGATGGGTTAGTATGAGCTTCAGATTGATTGTGTTTGGTGACCTAAATGGTTGGATAGGTAATCAAAAAAGGGATGGTATAACAGGTGGTTTTGGGGTGTCAAGAGGAAATGAGAATGGTAGGAAGGTGATTGATTTCTGTGAAGAGAGAGGTATGTGTGTAAGTAATACTTTCTTTAAACACAAAAATATTCATAAGTATACTAGAGTTGGTGTAGGTAGAGATGGTATCGAATTGAAAAGTATGATTGATTTTGTTTGTGAAGAAGGAGATGTTGAAGTATGTGTTGGATGTTAAGTCGGTAAAAGGGTTAGGAATGAGATTATCGGATCATTATGTTGTATTATGTAAAATTAAGTTAGTGGGGGCTTGGATGGAGAGGAAGGTGATACGGAAGGAAGTGGGTAGAATTAAGAGTGAGAAGTTAAGTGAACAAGGTAATAAGGATAAGTATTTACGAGCCCACAAGTAAATCAGTTGAATGTGAACAAGTTGTAACTGAACAAATCTGGAAGCAAATGAAAGAAGCAGTTGTTAGCAGTGCAAAAGAAGTATGTGGGTGTGCTAAAGTAGGAAGTAAGAATGATAACAGTGAGTGGTGGAATGAAGAGGTGATGCAAGCGGTTAAAAGTAAAAAGGAAGCGTGGTTGAATGTACTAAAAGCCAGTGATGAAGTGTTAAAAGAAGGATGTTTGGAATTATATGAGGAGGAAAAAAGAAATACTAAAAGGTGCATACGTAGGAGAAAAAATGAGTTAAATGAACAGTTTGGAAGGAGGATGGATGGGGACTTACAAGAGAATAGGAAGCTCTTCTGGAAGTAAGCGCGAAAGGTTAATGAGAAAAAGGGGAATCTGCTTAGAATAATGAATAGGGATGGTGCTTTCGTAACTGATGAAATGGATGTAAGGGGAGTATAGAAGGAACAATTCGAAAATCTGTATAACATTGGCAGTAATGAAGAGGTGATAGTGAATGTGTGTGGGTTTGATGGTGCAAGAAGGAATAGGTATTTTGAGGATGAGGTCATTAGTAAGGAGGAACTAATGGGTAGAGTGAGAAAGTTGAAGAATGGTAAATCTGCAAGTATAGATGAAATTACTGGTGAAATGATCAAGAATCTAGGCGAGATGATGATTAATTGGATTTGGAAGTTGTGTAACAAAGTGTTTATGGAGGGTATAATCGAGGACTGGAGAGAGCATTAATAGTACCTTATAAGGGTAAGGAGATAAGAGATAACTGCAGATATAAGAATTAGTTTATTGAGTGTTGTAGGGAAGATTTATGCTGGTATTTTGGTCGAAAGAGTGCGTCGAGTGACTAAAGGACTGATTGGCGAAGAACAAGTTGCGTTTAGGAGTGGTAAAGGATGTGTGAATCAGATCTTTACATTGAAACAAATGATTGAGAAAATGAGGGAGAAGAAGAATAAATTGTATTTAGGTTTTATGGATTTGCAACAGGCGTATGACAGGATTAATAGGGAAGCTCTATGGCAGGTGTTAGTGGTAGGCTTCTGAATGGAATCAAAAGTATGTATGAGAATAGTGAAGCTTGTGTAAGAACAAATGTTGTCGAAAGTGATTGGTTTAATATTAACAGCGGAGTAAGGCAGGGATGTGTCATGTCCCCTTGGTTATTCAATTTGTATATGGATGGGGTTATGAAAGAATTAAGAGGTGGAGTGGCAGGAGATGGTGTTAGAATGATGGAGAATGGAAGAGAGTGGAAGTTGCTCTACCTATTATGTGCGGATGATTTGGTTTTGTGTGGTGAATCTGAAGATAGTTTGAAAGCATTGGTAGAGAGATTTGGCAAGGTGTGTAAAAAGGGGGGGTTTGAAAGTAAACGTAGATAAGAGTAAGGTTATTGTTGTGAGTGAGGACAGTCCTCGGTGTGAAGTTATGTTAGATGATGAGCAGCTGGAACAAGTGTCTGAGTTTAAATATTTAGGATATATGTTGGATGAAAAGGGAACAGATGATGCAGTGTAGTAGGAAAGTTGTGAATGGCAGGAAGGTGGCTGGTGCAATTAAATCATTGGTGGATGTGAATGGACTAAGTCATGAGTTCGCTAGGGTCTTACATGAAGGTATGTTGTTACCTGTATTAATGTATAGTAGTGAGACTATGGTTTGGAATAAGAGGTATAGATCTAAAGTTCAATGTGTTCAGATGGACAATCTTAGGAGTGTGTTAGGTGTGAAAAGAATTGATAAAATGAGGAATGAACGTAGAGAGTTATGTGGTGTGAAGAAAGGGGTAAATGAGAGAATAAATGAAAGTACGTTGAGATGGTTTGGTCATGTGGAAAGGATGAATGACAGTCGGTTGGTTAAGCGGATGTATAGTGGTGAGTGTGTTGGGAATAGACCGAAAAAGTGGATTGAGTCAGTAAAGGATTACAGGAAGAAATGTGAATTTGGCAGATGCGAAGAAAGGTGCATAACAGAAGTGAATGGCGGGGTTTTGTGAGGGGGTATGGTTGTGGCCCACCTGGGCCAGGAGATGAACCCTACATTGACGATATGCCATAGTGAGGGTCTGTCGTGGTCCCGTGAAGCACTTGGGTGGATTTTCTGACTGCTACGAGTTCTCACTAAAAGGTATAAAGAGGGCAGTAAGGCTGGGCTTTCTTTTCGACTTGTGTCATATTCTTCTACTTCTCTTTTCCGATGCATGTCTTGGTGGAAAAAAAGATAATGATATATATATATATATATATATATATATATATATATATATATATATATATATATATATATATATATATATACATTTTTTTTATTTATATAGTTTAATATATATATATATATATATATATATATATATATATATATATATATATATATATATATATATATACAGTGTCCTTAAAGTTATGGTGCACCTTTGGTCTCCGGAAAGCAACAAAAGAAGATAGAAATATGAAATCTTCACTAAATAAAAGGGAAACCCTCCGAGTTTCATACCTATTCAATGCAGTTCGATGTGGCTTCCATGTATTGCCCTACACACATCTAAACGATAATCAAGTTCCTCCCACACACGGTTAAGGATGTCTGGTGTAACAGAGTGAATAACGTCTGTGATTCTCTGTTTTAATTGATTAATGTCGTTGATACGTTCACTGTAGACATGTTGCTTTACACCCCACAACTAAAAGTGCTAAGGGCGTTAGGTCTGGAAATCGTGGTGGCCATGGCGTGACAGAACTCCTGTCTATCCGCCGCTGGGGGAATGTTGTATTCAGAAACTCCCGAACAATGGCGGAGTAGTGTGGAATCGCCATCATGTTGAAAGATGACACCTTCTGGAAATTGTGACACTGCTTACAACTCCAATATGTCAAGGTAGTTGCTTCCCGTCACAGTCTGCTCCGCAAAAAAAATGGCCCTATCAATTTATCATGCATCAGGCCACACCACACGTTCTTTTTAGGGCTGTTACGTTCGTACTCTCCGTAGGCACGAGGATTTTCAGCTGCCCATATTCGGGCGATGAACATGTCCAGAGACATGGAATGTCGTCTCGTCGCTAAACATAATCTTCTGCAGAAATCGTTCATCATTGCCGATCTCATGAAGCATATCTGTAGCAAACGAGAATCGTTTGAGTCTATCCGCTGGTTTGATAGCGTGCCATAGCTGCAATTTGTAACCCGAAAAACGTAGACGTTTCTCTAACACCTTATGAACTGTAGTCTTGTAGGTGTAATGTCAGCTGAGCACGTACGCACTGATTTTAGGAGCTGGCAATTGCTCTCCCGTATAGCCTCCTACGGACTCGTCACTTGCAGATGGCCCACAGAACGGGGTATGTCCAATACACCGCCGGACTCCTTCAACTGCCCATCCACCAGTGTGCTATTCCTATGTGATGG
>JABUQX010016630.1:0-46964 GCA_015478945.1 Trachelipus rathkii | reverse complement strand
TTTAAATCAAATTTTACTTCAAATTGATTTTTTTTTCATTAAATTTAAATCACATTTAAAAATTTTCAATCCCCTAAATCCCTTGATTTCACTCCATTTCAATTTTTCCACACTTTAATTATCTAATATGACAAATTCCCATTATTTTGATCATGGATTCATACTGAGCCAATCCATAAGAACGTCGCGCATAATGAAAATCAATCCTCCCAGAAAAACTTACACTATTATAAACTAGCCACATATTACTGCACCAACACCCTTCCTGAGGAGTTGGTCGAGGAAAAAAACCTTATAATAGAAGAGGGCTAAGAGATCTTCTTTGCGCAAAATTGGCCAAAAACGAAATTCAACACTGTTAAGAACATATACCAAATGCCCTGTCATTGCTTTTCAATCACAAGGCCAATTATAGCATATTCTGAATTCGTTTAAAGGAAAGATCAGGAATTTGGCGTTTCCAGATCTTGGGGAATTTGCACATCAAATATCAATACCTTCATGTAAGCGTACCTACCATCATCTGCACAGAATTTAAGATTTAGAAGGCAGAGATAAGAGAAGGAAACAGAATTGACCACAAACAACAGACACACCCAAAGGGCAGAACCCACACAACCAATTGACTAACGAATGCAAAAACAAAACAATTCCAGATTATAACATGACATAATTTAACCAGAATGATACGACGCCGTGAGTCAATTTATCACAATACACTTTGACTATTACTACAACATCCATATACCACCACTCAATAAATCAAAAATCACATCACCACCTACCATCCAACTAATCGAACCTCCCAACATGATAAAAACATATTCCAACCATAAGACACACCAACATTTGAATTCACATACACAACTATTCTTATAGATTCAAGCCACGGCACCGAAAATTTAAACAAATCAAAATTTATTTTTCATTTGGAAGCATTCATGAACAACCGCACCGTTCAACAATTTAAAAATACAAGGTATAGTAAAGCAGTTGTATCTGGCCCCTGCTAAGGGTCATATATTGAAATCTTAAAGATGGAAAAGGATCAAACCTTATTGAGTTAGCAAAAAAATTTATTACTTAAGGCTTTTTCTTCCAAAATAGGGCAACAGTTTCTCACAACGGAAAAAACCGAGACAATTTTCTGTTTATTGAAAACAAAGTTGTAAAAAATTAAAGCTGCCCAGAATGAGGATTTCTAAGTATAATAGACGTAGGAGCAATGGGCTCAGTGACAACAGTGGAGAGTTTTTAAAAGAATTCAGACACTGGTGGAGATTAGATGTTGGATGTCAGATTTTTATGCAGATATTCTTGTTACCTAAAACTATGGCCAACAACGGGAATATCTCGCCATAGCAAATAAATAAAAATTGCATATTCCAAAAAAACAAAGAAACGACGACATAACACCAACAACAATTCATTGACTGTATAATTAATGATGCCAAAACCAGATTTTAAATTCATATTACGTGCTCTCTCTTATAATTTAAGAGTAATAGTAGTAAATTGAGAATAAACTCTCCGCGATAGCTCTATGGAAAAACTACTTTTTCTGCATTCTCAAGAGAAAAAGGCTCTGAGCGCCTAGCACGCATTGCAGTTGATTTAAAACCAAAAAAATGTAGTCAATGTAGACCACAAGCAAATTGTTGTTCTGCTGTTCCATTTTAAAAACACTTGTATGAGCTATGATACACCATCTATATAAAGCAAATGTCAAAAATTTGATAGTCCTGAAAGTAGATGATCTAAGAAAACTATAAAAGAAATTGAGAAAGGAAAACAAAATGCAATTTTGTGCAAGGATTAACAACTGCAATTCATGTATCAAGTCTCAAATCGCAGGTAATATAGGTGTTCACAAAAAACCCTAGTGTCATAATGAAAACATATATGTTAACCGCTAACAAGAAAAGGATAGTAAAAGCAAAACTTGTACATTTTATTACTTCGAAGATAAAAATAAAATTTGATGGTAAAATATTTATTTTAATTAAAAAGAAAACTTCAAACTAGCACATAACCCCCTATAATATGCAACTGCTATAGTAATGTAGTTTGGCCTAATAGGACATTATTCACCAATGCTCAAATCTACCGACATAGACATCTGCTGACATTCATGGAAACATACTAACTCTCCCTACCGCTTACAAATACAAGCCTCCATTCACAGTCAATTATATTCTCTAGCCCACTTTTACAGACTAAACTTATTTCGGAGAAACTTTGAAGGTGAAACTTGCACACTCTAGATCAGCTACATTATGTTAGACTCACGAGTATTAGTTTGTGTCTTTGGTCCTTAGCAAATAAATTTAAAATATAAACATTATACAATGCTGACTATTGAAAACCTACCTTTGTACTCACTAAGGATTTAATGAAGCTAAAGATGCTACAAGAACCAATATTCATAGAAGAATAACATCACTCTGGGTAACAAACAAGAAGTAAAAATCCAGTGCTGCAGTACCAGTATTCCAGAAAATCTAAGCCTTAAAATATTACACCTTAAAAAGTCAAGAAAACAATATTAAGCTAATCCTTTAAGAAAGCCAATATAGAATTAGCTGATAAATTTTTGACTGAATGAGGCTGGGAAATTATGATATCATTTAAGCGAGTAAATGCAATACACATTATTCCAGTGCATGCTGGCACTATAGGTACCAAAAATGAAAAATTCATGATTTTCGAGAAAATTTTTTTAACGAGGTAAGCCTACTGGCAATGAGTCTATATTTTTAAAAAATCCTTAAATAAAAGATACTAAAAGGTATCAAAAAGTACCAAATATACCAGAAAAAAAAAACTTTCGCTATAGAAGATATCAGAAAGCATTAATCCAAATAGTAGTAAAAACTATTCTTTTACTAAAAAATATAAATCTCATGGTAGTCCTCATAATAATAATGCATTAGAGAATGGTAATGATTTACTAGGGGCACTACAAGAATCATTCTATCTTCTTGTAGTTACATTAGCCTGCTTAATTTGACACCAGATCGATGTCTAACTTTTCTAAAGCTACATAAAGGATGAGCAAGCTAATATATCACTTAAAAAATTAATGAATCTATGATGATTATTATGAGCCATCCTTTTCTGATGAAGATGAACAACTGGTTAGGCTACTGTGCGGAGTAGATTAGCAATGCAAAACAGATCGTCATAAGATAGATGGCAACAGACCTAGATACTTCCATGGTTCTATGGGAGAATAGAAGTAATAAAATTTGTTAACCAAATAATATTAAATTAGCCTCCAGTAGTTTTAAAATCTACTTTTAAAAAAGATTCAAGAAAATACCTGATCAAAATTTGAACACAAACAAATAATAATAGACACACTCTTTTATGGAGCCACACTATTGGAATCACACGGTAAATAATCGAACCAAAGCTTTACCTACTTACAATAAAATTCAACAAAAATCAATAAAAGACAGTTCTCCTTTCATGAGGCCATATGGGGGTTTATAGGAGAAAATGTTTCAAAAACACAAATTGAACACAGCAAGTCAAAAGAATAATATTTTCAATACCAGCCTAAATTTATCCCCGAGTGCCTTAAAAACAATCAAAAATGGCACCAACTGCCTCTTTCTCATAACATCCAGTTTTCCAATATTGATCCAATGTCTAAGCATTAACAATATACCATACGCACGATAAGCCTATGACACCATTTTAACGAAGACGCACTTCCATACAGGGTCTTTTATAAAAATTGGTTTAATGACTTGGTCAAGCTCTATCCATACATGCAACTACTGAACTACCATATTAATTATAGAGAAACTGGTTATAAATTAAATACATATTTTTTCTGAATGAAAGATATAAAAATGATTTTTTCTTGAGGTGGGCCTACAAAATGAACAGATATGCCTTGGTATGAGTCGTTCTCACCAAGCTTGCTTAATATGGTGCCCTTATATATTATATTAATTTTTATATTGTAATATTCATGACCCATTTGAAGGTAAAATTATGATATATGTTTTTGAAAATATCATTTATAGATAATCTTATCTTTTCATCTAATTCTGGAAATGTAAGCAACGAGAGGAATCAAAAAAGTCAAATTAATATTTTTAGTCAAATATGGTTTTAATTTGGCAGCAATTTTGGTTTCGAAATTTGATGGAATTGGAAATTCTGAATTTTGCAGGTTCTGAAGAACCTTATCAAACAAATTATTTAGGTATTTGTGTCTAAGGACCAGATCTTTTCAGAAATAAACCTTGTAAAATTAAATTTAGAGGCCAGTACTTTAAGAACCATACTTTCATCTGTGAATAGTTGCTTTGATCCACTTGCACTGACTTTACCTTGTAGGAATAGGGCAAAACTGTTTCTGCATGAGTTGCAGATGGATAGTAGCATCACTTGGGATGACCCTTTAAGTGATGACAGATTGAGAGAGTGGAAAAAGATTTGCAAATTATATAATGCTAGTGTTTTGAGCCTTCCATTCCCAGGTATATTGGGAATTACAATGGAAATTATGATTTAATGGTCTTTACAGATGCTAGCAAGGATCTCTATGGATGAGTGATTTATTTAAAAAATCTTGATACACATTCCCTTCATTATCTAACTGCCAAAAATAAAGTAGTGGTAACAAAAGGGGTGGTAGCAAAAAACCATCCCTGGTGTGTTGGAGCTATTTGCAGTGGCCCATGGAGTGGTTTTGTGTTGATATTATATTTTTTATATTTCTCAAATTAATAGTTTCATTTTGTCCCATAAATATTAAAAATTTACATATTTTCACTGACTTCATGATTTCCTTAAGCTGGCTGGCAGCTAAAGTTAACAAGACCAGCAAGGTAGAGAAAAAGGGTACCATAATTAATAATAATAAATTAAATAATATTATGAGGCTATGTGAAAGTCATAATGTTATTTTTCATCATATTAAGGGTCCAAATAACCCTGCAGACATGGTTACTAGATGTGTCTCTCACAAAGTGTTACAGAAAACAAATTATTTTAAAGGACCAGCTGAAGATGAATGTGTTGACACTTTCTCATGAAGTCCCTTTCAATATTCATTTTAACTTTCAGATTAATAGTATTTCCTCTTATCAGTGGGAACCAGTAATAGCATTAAATAAGTTTTCTTCTATTGGGAAATTTTGCAGGGTGACTCACTATATTAGGAAGTACATATTTACACTAAAATTTAGAGTAAAGTCAAAAAAACCTTCTCTCTTCCCTTCTATGAATATGAGTTGTAATTATAAAGATAGTTGTTCAATGGTTTATAAAGGAGCCCAAAAAACTAACTTTTCAGATACATATGATTATTTATTGAATCCTCTTGCTGTAAAATCAACTAATTTAGCTAATCAATTAAAATTTGTTTTTAGCATTCTGATGGCTATAATTAGAGTAAATCTAAATTTGGTTAAATTAAAAAGTAATTTATATGAAAATTTCCCTATATTATTGTCCAAAGATTGTCCCTTTACAAACAACTCTCATTTTTGAAACTCATATTAAAGCCAAGCATGCAGGAGTCTATAAATTGCTTGCACTTCTTAAAAAGGAGTTTTACATACCATCTGCATATGTCACTGTAAAGAAATGTATTAAAACTTGCCTTGTTTGCAAAAAACTATATGGTAGGACAATAAAAATAAATCAGAATGACTATACAGAATTTAGAATATCTCCTAAGGAGATTCCCTTTAGGGAGGTTGCCTTAGACCATATTGGTCCATTTATTGTAAAAAGTAATGATATTAATGTTAAGGTGTACATACTTATTATAACATGTATGTGGAGTAGGGCTGTAAATTTGTTGTTATGTAAGCATATTGATTCAGAATCCTTCATTAATGCCTTTCAAATGCATGTCTTATGAGGTGTATGGATATGCCTAAAAGAATTAAGTGCATGCTGGATCACCTATATTTCATCTTCAAAGTAAATAAAAGAACTCATGAATGGATGTAGAGGTAAAGAAATTTTTGAAGGAAAAAAGATATGAAAGATGGACTTATTCCACCTATCCACCCCATTCCAGCTTTTTAGGTTCAGTTGTAGAATCTCTTGTAAAACAAGTTAAAAATATGGTGTATGGCAGTATTTCTAAAAATATATTAAAGTATGAGCAATTTCACTTGTTAATGAAAGAAGTGCATATGTTAATTAACAAAAGACCTTTAGCTTTTAAACCACTTCTAAATGATCAAAATATTGATCCTTCAATACCCTTTGTAATTACCCCTGAAATATTAATTAAAGGGTATGAACCTCCTAATGTGGTAATTGCTCCCCATTTGCATACCTCTGAAGCTGATGAGGAAGAGGATCCAGATTTGAGTGCGCTTGAGAAACCCAAGAAAAATGGAAACTGTATAAAATGTATAAAAAGTTTCAGAAGGTCCGAAAAATAAATTATATATGCTTCTGTATCATACTTGAATTTTTAACTAATTTGAAAAAATTAGGTACTAACAAACCAGACAGGTATAGAGCCAAAATGCATATTAAATTAGAGGTTAATGACATTGTTGCCATCAAGCAACAATATACCAAACCATATTTTTTTCCAATGGGGATAGTAACTGACACAAGGGAAAACACTCTTGGAGAGGTAGTAGAGGTATCTGTCAAGAAAGGGAATGGGGAAATAATTAAAAGACATGTAACTAATTTGATTCTCATCAAAACAGGCTAATTGAAAGAAATTAAAATTTTTTAATTATTTTTAAAAAAAAAAAAAAAAAAAAAAAAAAATTTCAAATTTCAATTTCATTTAGTTTAAGGGCTATCAGGCTGCTGGCTATAAACATAGTAATGAAGAAAGTAGAATTAGTTTGTTTAAAAAAAAAAAATAAAAAAAAAAAAATTAAATTGCCTTTTTCATTTTTTTAGACAATGTTTAAATTATCAATTCATATTTCTCTTTTGATATTTAAACGCCCCCTCCCAATGTATAAAATTACTACATTTACTTATATAATTTGTATCTAAATATAACTTGGAAGGTGCATGTAATTGACTTGCAAATTGTTATTGTGATTCTTTTATAATATATAAAATCTATCTTTATTCTTCTCTTTATTATTTCTTTTTCATTCATTACTTCAATTTTAAATAATAAATAATTAATTATTCTTACTACCTCATTCAATCCTTTTTGCTTATTATTAAATTTTAGCCCAGCTGCTCCACTTTAAAAAAAAAAGAAAAATTAAAAATTGATTCTAGATCAGCTGACCAAAGATGGTCGCGTCACTTTGCTATGCATTCCACCTAACTGTTACATTGGATTAAACCTATTACTCCTATATCCGAATTAATTGCTATTACTACTGCTACATTTGATCTAACTACATTAACTGCTATACCAACCATCAATGCTGTTTGCAGTTTTACTATTTTATATTTAATATTTTATGTTGGCCAACAATGTATTAACTCCTATTATTATTGCTTTGAGATTTATTGAATGCCAGAAGAGGCCAGAGTCAAAGCATTTGAACAAGAGGTTTACCATTATCTGGATGGAAGAGAGTCAAAAAGGCAAGAAAGATTTAAGGCTACCAATTTATTGGGTAACAATGTAGAGCAGTTTATCAGGCTGTTAATTTACTTTTGCTTAGATCACTTTATTTATATAAAGTATGCCTTAATAGGCAGAGTTCCTGTTAATTATTAATTAAATTTTATAAATTTAAAGGTTCATAGCCACATTTGGCCTTTGTCACAATATGGAAAGAATCACAATTTTGAGGCAACTTTATAATTAACTTTTGTTAACAAAATCACGAATATCATCAAATATTTCCAAAAAAATTATAGATTTAAGAAGTTGGTTTTTGAAAGTACCAACTTTTTAAAGAAGGCTCCCATTTATTTTTTCAGCTGGGAGCTTGTTTACTGCTGTTGATAGAGCTGGCGTTGGCTTGAGGACTGGAAAGCATGTCTCTTCAACATCTTTTTAATTTGATATATTTATTTATTGAACACTAAAAAAATATAATAGAAAATTTATTCATTAATAGTCATTTAAGCAAAATAAAAGTAAAGTTTTCCTTTTTTTATTGTCTTTATATTTAAAATATTTTTTTAGGCAAGGCGTAATCAAGATTATTAATTCCTGATAATTTTTTGTATATAAAAACCCTCAGTGGGATTTTCAATTATTTCATTTATTTCTTGATTTTTTTTGTATAATTATATGACTATATGTGTAATGAGTGTGCGTGTGAGTGTGCGTGTATGTGTGTGTGTGTGCGATGTGTGTGTGTGTGTGTGTGGTGCAAACCACCACCATGTCGTAATGTACGCGCGTAGTGTAGTGTGTACTGTCGGTGTCTAAATAATAATTCGCTCGAGGGAAATATTGCGCCTGCCGGGCGCCACGCGGACGAGCGCGGGTACGCGGAAAACCATTACGGACGCCTGGCGCGCGACGCACGCCGGCGGGCGGGAACGCGGCGGCGACGAGCACCAGTGGATGCTTGGTGGACTTGCCCTTTGGCGGGGTGGGGCTCGATGGCTAGCTGAGCCCTGTGTTAGCTTATGCAGCACTAGAGGAAGCGAAAAAGTCACTCCGCACCACTCACCAAGTAGGAAAACATTTCCTTCTTACCTGCTTAAAGGAATTTTTGATGATCCAACATGAATTTGTTAACTCATCATCGCTAGCACATCAGGAAACGAAATTCCAGCTAACAAACCAAATGATTCATGACGGGTGAGCCGCATCTTGATCGTTGCTGGACTTGTCATACCGCAGAAAAATCTGCAAAGTATTAGACTTAACCGGCCAAAAGCGCGACCTGGATAACAAAAAGAAGCTTATTCTAAAACTTAGGCCAAAAACGTACTTTAGGCCCTAACGTTGAAAGTTATTGACACCACATATCAACACAACGAAAACTAATACAAGAACACAAACAAGAGTGCAGAGTTATAGAGTAATACGAAAATATTATTGAACTCCGCTGACAATAATAGGCTCTAAATCGCCAGGCTACAAAAAGGACTATATCCGTACAATTGAGCACGCATTCATCAAACGCTAAAGTATACAGCACTATTCAACACATTACAGGAGATGACGCTGCACAACACAAACACACCACCATAAACACAAACAACGAGACCACCAAACACATGTTTTCGCTGATCTGTAACAGGAGTGCGGCGTAGATTTTGTGTTTTCTCGTGATGCGACGACTATGCTAGATCAAAATGCATAACCACTAGATAATACATCACATAATAATAATCAAAGGCAACAATGCCGAAAATTATTTAAAAAAACCACATTTGACAAATATTTCTTAGTTGACATCGAAACGCGAGAGAAATAAAAACATAAATGTAAAGGAGAATACAATAACCTAGATCGTATATTTAAATATAAAACTTACTTAGAAATACTACTATAATAAAATATCATGGAGTACATAATTGGCTTCAGAGCACGAACAAGAGAAAGAACTAATATTTTCGTACTTGATTTATCATCTTATTACAATGCGCTAAAGCAGGATGCATAGATACAAAGACAGAGTAAGTCCCCATACCACAACACCCCTAAATAAGAACCACAAAAACAGTCCCCAAGGCATTAGCTGTGCCTGAAGCCTAGAAAGGAACAAGCACCATACAATACAACACAAAGAGACCACTGCTACAAAGGGGAACTATGGCCCTATACCGTAGACTTCGACACCTTATTTGATTGCACGTCTATACACTAACACGGTATAGCCAGTAAACTACAATATCAATGTCTTTATACATTAAAAATTAATCACTACCAAAATTCTTAGCTAAAAGCTAACACCTATCCTTTAAACTAACGCAATAAGTAATATAAAACATTTACTAAACAAAAACCAGAGTACAACAACAAGTATTTAACCATCACGTAACTAAATAAACATATCTGTTCACTAAGATAGCAATCGACATTGATCCTTAATATATAGAGCTTTTAAGAACACCTTGAAATAATTATTAAGTTTAATATTTGATCCAAATGACACAAGCAGGAAAGATAATATAATATGCTACGTGATTATAACTAAAACATAAGCAGAATGTTCTAAATAAACCAACACTTACTAAGTACCATACTATGTGTAATCGCTGAAGATGATGCCGTGTGTGTAAGGTAAACAAAATCTGAACATAACACCAACCACGACAGCCACCACCAGAAAGACGAGCCAACCACACACAATATCGTGATAGTGCTGCACACGCAACGAATGTGTGTGTGTGTGTGTGTGTGTGTGTGTGTGTGTGTGTGGTGTGTGTGTGTAAAATCTGTGCGTGAGTGTAAGTAAATTTGTGTGTGTAAGTAAATCTAGTGTGTGTGTAAGGTAAATCTGTGTGTGTGTGTAAGTAAATCATTGTGTGTAAGTAAATCTGTGTGTGTGAGTAAATATGTGTGTAGGTAAATCTGTGTGTGAGTGTAAGTAAATCTGTGTGAGTGTACAGTAAATCTGTGTGTGAGTGTAAGGTAAATGTAAGTGTCAAATGGGTAAAATAAAGTGTCAGTAGTGAATGTGTGCTATAAGTATCATAGTGAAATGTGTGTATAAGTGTTAAATGTAAGTGTCTATGGGTAAATGTAAGTGTCATAGGGAATGTGTGTAAAGTGTCATAGTGAATGTGTGTATAAGTGTAAGTGTGCTGTCGTGTGTCGTGTGTGCTGCGCGTCGCTGGTGTGCATAATTGATGAATGTAAAATTAAATGAGTGAAAAATAGATGAATATCGTGTGTGTGTGTGTGTTCTAAATAATAATAACAATAGGCATGAAGTAAAGTAACACTAAGTATAATAATAAAAATAAAAATAAAATAATAAAATAATAAAAATTAATAATTAAAAATAAATAAAAATAATAATAAAATAAATTAAAAGTGATTAAAACAAAATAAAAAAAAAAAAAAAACATAATGTTAATTAAATATATGAGTTAAAGCAGTTAAACATGTGAGTTAAAGCATTAAAGCAGAGAGATATATGAGTTAAAGCAGAGAGTTAAAGCAGTAAAGCAGAGATTTTTAAAGCAGTAAACATGAGTTAAAGCAGTAAAGCCAGTAAAACAAAGCAGTAAAACATGAGTCAAAGCAGTAAAGCAATAAAGTAAAACAGTTAAACAAAAGCATACTAAATCCCCCCTAAGGTGTTAGGTTAACACTCTATGAATTTAACTAACTTACTGCTTCGTACAGTATGTAAATGTTACATAACAAGTATTGTGAGTTAAAAGCAGTAAAAAACATATAAGTTAAAGCAAAGTAAAAATGAGTTAAAGCAGTAAAACATGAGTTAAAACAGTAAAGCAGTAAACAAAAGCAATAACTACAAGACCCACCCCTAAAGGTGCTTAAGGTAAACACCTCCTATATGCAATTTACTGATTACTGCCTTTAAGGTATGTAATGTTAATAAATATGTGAGTTAAAAGCAGTAAAACATATTAATTTTAAAGACAGTAAAACATGAGTTAAAGCAGTAAAACATGAGTTAAAAAAGTAAAAGCAGTAAAACAAAAAGCATACTAATCCCCCATAGGTGTTAGGTAACACCTTTATTGATTTACTGATTTTACTGCTTTAAGGGTTGAAAGTATATGTTTTTAATAAAAATTTCGTACAATTGTAGCAAAAAATAAAATCTTTATATATCAGGCACTCTGTTTTTTTTCTTCTTAATACAATGTTTTAAAAATTTATAAATTAAAAAGTATTAGAGTAAAAATATAAAAGATGTCTGTTATGAGGTAAAGTTTTAGGTGTGTAAGATAGATGTTAAAATGCTTAAGTATTGAAATGTGATTGTATGACTGACTCATAGTATATTTGAAAGAAATTCTTTGAAATTTACATTGATAATCGCCACAACACTATATTTTCCGTTCGCGCAGGACGCAAGGTCGCCACCACTGCGGAAAGTGCGTGAGATGTTCGACTGACTTTTGCGGGAGGGCTCATGGCTGAGCCCTGGGCGTTAGCTTATGAACAATAGGAAGCATCAATATTAGTTCTGGTTCTATGATGGGGTTAAAGAAAAGCTAGAAAATGTTTAGAAAGGAAACATTCCTACGCAAACTCATATAATATACACCACTCGAATTCCTACATACCCTACTATAACATTGGAGGCAAGGACTTCAATATTAGTGTCTAACTTCTATGGATCAGGGTAGGCTAGAAAAGCCATAAACTCATACTAGGGACGCATCCAACCTAGCAACTGTGTCAATATACACCAGATCTATTCCCCCATACGCTTATAACCGTACGGTAGACATCAAATATTAGATCAATTCTAGTTTTAGCGTTGCTGGGGAACCATCAATAAATCTGAGCTATCAAAGATGAACGAAAAAGATGACTTCATCAAAGATGAATCCATTCAAATATAAGTGTCATCAAGCTGGATTCATCAAAGAATGAACCATCCAAAGCTGAGATATCAATCCTACAAGCTCAAAAAGCCTACAAGACCAAAATTGCAACCCTGGAATACAAAAGTTGACCCAAAAAATTCGGGATCTCAAAATTATCCCCTGGAAGACCAAGGTTCGTAGTGTGTTGTTGTAGTGACTGTATAAGATATATAAAGATAAGATATATGTGTGTGTGTGTTGTAAAGCGTGTGGTTGTTGTTGTGTGTGTGTGTGTATGTGGTGTTTGTGTGTGTGTGTGATGACAATGTGGTGTGTGGTGTGTGTGGTGTGTGTGTACATAAAAAAAGATAAAACAAAAACACACACACACATGGGCGTGTGTGTGTGTTGTGTGTGGTGTGTGTAAGTGGTGAATATATATATATATATATATATATATATATATATATATATATTATATATTAATAATATATTATATATATATATATATATATATATAATATAATATATATATATATATATATATAATATATATATATTATACTATATATATATTAATATATAATATATATAATATATAATACCTATATACCAATTCACACTTTTGACTATAGTCCAAATGGTTTCTGACAGCTTACAACCATTCCATAGTGTAGCTCTTCGATAAGACTGGGAAATATGAGCACGTTTGAGCGGCTAGCTACAAACAGCAACGTGTTAGTTCGCATGCGACAGAACCTAATCATCAAAAAATAAAATAAAAAATAATAAACATTAATTACAATACGCAAATAATAAACTAATTAAAATAAATAAAAAAATCAACAAAAAAATATTTTAAAAAATACAAAAAATGAAAATAAAAAATGAATACAAAATTTGGGTTTTTAAAAGAGAAACAAACAAATGAATAGCATGGCTTCCAGCCACGTTGATCTACACGTTCGAAATCAGCGTGTAACGTTACACTTTGTGTTATTCTCAAGACAGAGGCTAACGATACTTCACCAACAAACACGACACACGCAACACTAAAACCACATATTACAGAAAATAAAAAAAAAAATAAATAAAAAATACGTAAATAATAAAAATAATTACAAATAATTAAATAATTAAAATCTCAAATAAAAAAGAACTACAAATAAAATGTTTGATATAAAGCGCTGAGAAATGATAGCAGTAACTGACCTCGACTGAAATGCTGCGCACGCAACAAAAATCGTTCTCTCACCACAATTCTCTAGCTGCTCCTCTCTTCTCTCACTAATATAATTACATATATAATCAACGATATACATAATCACTCAACACTAACATACTACTATATATATATATATACACAATACAAGAACTATATATTATATATTACTATATTATATATATATATACTTCGTACGAAGATCAAAAACACCCATCTTCCAAAAAACACACCCACTACTATATACACCAAGATATATACATTAACCCATCACCTATACATAAACTATAACAATATATAACTTATTATATACTATACACATATACTCTAATCACTAACGAATTACAATATATATATAAATAAATTATTATTATTATTATTTTATTAATATTATTATATTCAACCTAATTATTATAAATATATACGTCATTAATACTTATAATATTATTCATTATTATATTACTTATTATTAATATTAGGCTTCCACGGCAGCGTATAAAATTGATCTGATTTCAAAATATCTCACATTCACCAGATCTCACGTTACTAGATCTGTGTACTACAAGGTTCATAAATTTGCAGGAGCTGGTGTGGGCAACAGATTGATCATCCTTTCGCGTAGGCCTAAATATTATTTAATGACCCGATGTGCGAGAATCTCGAAACTATAAAGACGTTAAGGCTTGAGATGAACACAATTGCAGAGCGTAAGGAAGGGTTACACAGAACAGATTGAAAGAGAGGACGTGGTGAACAAAATCCGGCAACTGATGGTGGTGGCTGTGAGCTGTTCGTGTGAGCTGTGTCGAGACTGTCGTGTGTGACACCGACATGTGTGAAGTGAGCTGTGTGCAGCTTAGTCGGTTGGTGGGACCGCGGACTGCGAACTGCAGACAGGATTACACAAACGTTGGGAATGCAGCGGACACAAGGGCGCGCGCGATAGTGACCACCAACCGGTCAGGTGGGAGGGGACAACGCCCGCGCCGAAACAGCGGCGGGCTGGCGGGCGCGTTCGCACCCTCGAGCGTGTGGCTGCGGATTCGCAAACAAACAAGGTTAAAGATATCAAAAAAAGGGCTAAGCCCCTAAATGGAAGCCAGAAAATCACCGTGGGCAAACAAAATCGACCCAATGATCGAACACAAATTAGCGGTGGGGTTAAACATAGAGGGGCAATACGTACGACGGAGGCTCCGCCTCGTCTGGCTAGCCCCTTCTTCGAAAGGGGCTTCAAAAAGGTCAAAGGCTAAAAAGGTCAAGGCCAAAAAAGGTTTTTCATCGATTAGTGTCTCAAGGCCAAAAAAGGCTCAAGGGCCAAAAAAGGTCAAGGCCAGGTTAAAAAAATTTGGCCCAAAAAAATACGGTTTGGTCAAATTTTAGGGTGGGGTAAAAGAGGACACGAACAATATCCCTTTTGGGGGTAAAAAAGGACACGAACGGAATCCCTCCCCTACTACTATTGTAATTGCCATCATTATCATATAATTATTATCATCATTATCAAATAATTATTATCATCATTATCATTTCACTTACATTAGGATTGAATCATCCATTTACTCATACATAATCTGTTACCAATCACTATTATTGCCGTTCCTCTATCCAAACTTTCATCTCTTATTCTCAACAAAGAGGAAAATTAAACCGAACACCCGGTCCTGCTTTTTCATTATAATTTAATTGTTTAAATAAAAAATAAATTGGAAAAAGAATCCCTTTCAATGGGTGAATTTTCCCCTCATTTGAAATTATTTATTTATTTATTTAACCATTTATTTATTTATTTATTTATTTTTAATTTGCTCTATTAAAAAAGCAGAAAAGCAGACGAGCCAGTTTAATAACCACAATGTATATGAAAGAAACGGTCATCTATCGACTATATATTACCACAATTATATCTATCCAGACTTATACACCGGGAGAAAACTGAGACAGATCACGGCGCCAAATAAAGGGCTCTTGAGCTCGAGGTAAACAGCTCGAGGGCTGACCCCACCGAGACCCAAACATACAGGCGGTAAAACCCTGCAGGGTCTTCGCAAACCGTCTGAGGGTAAGATTGAACGCAGACAACCACTGACAGTTTTCTAAAGAAAAGCCAATTTAATTGCAAAAGAGAAGATGATAATACTTTAGTTTTGTAAGCAGCGGAGTTCAGCTCGAAGAAAACAAAGTCCCTCCTTTGGAGAATGAAAGGCGACCGCACGTCAACAGCGAGGAAGAAGTAGAAATAAATATATAAAGTTGATGAATCCCCCAGTGTGTTGCAGTGCTGCCCACAGTAGCTGCGGTACGGCATAGAGACGAGCAGTGCTGCACACTCGGTGCCTGCAACGGATCTGCTTGCTGCGAGGCGCATCAGCACTGACAAGCGTGAACACCACACACAACAACATGCTGCCAGCTAAGGTGAGAAAGTAGAGCGGTACGTTCATTTGTTGGTTGGAGTGAAACAAAATTAGAATATCCCCATTGCGGCTCACTACGGTGCTAAAAAAAGATTAGACTCTGGTGGAGACTTAATGAATAGACTAATGTACATCATCACCTCTATGGCCAAACACCATTACTACATAAATACCCCATAAAATCTATAACCACCTACTATATAAACACATAACAAACCCACAATAAACTATATACACATACAATATTAAAGTAATACTTACGCTAATAAGAACCAATAAGAAAACAAACTAATAATACCTACAATATAACATCACCTAAATACTACATACTATGAACTAAAATCATAAATATAATACAACCACTAACTAAACCCGAATTACAATATTATACACACAATAAAACTATCATATACTACAGCCATATACAACTATCTATACTAATGTCTCACCAATACATACATACTACCTAATCACCCACAGACCGCTAATATCAATATACTAACATACTATCAGCCAACCAACCTGATCATACAAAACAAACTTAATATAAAAAACTACTAATTATACAATAACATTAAAAACCAACCATATTACATATAATATATAGTATATATATAGTTATATATATATATAATTATTAAATATAATATATATATATATAATAATATAATATATATATAATATATATAATACCTCACATATATATATATATATAAAATAATATAATATATACACTATAGTTCAATTCTATATTACACCACCCACAAACCGCAAGAAGCAACGACATATCTATCGGGGATACCTAATATATAATGAAACAATAAGAAACTAACAAATTAGTATGGAGCAAGATAGCTACTCAAACAAACATATAACTACGGCTATCCGTAAAACAAGAAGGACTCACAAATTCTTCTCCATCTATATATTCTCGCGATATGAATGGATTTGATACTACCCAATCTAACTAAAGTCTCTACGTATATCTATCTGAAACGTAAAGCCAAATTTGAAACCAGTTCCTGCCCTGACTAACTATCAATAACACGCTCGCTTTCAGGCATAACACACACACATATGGAAATGTAACTTCCATACCGGTATTTAGTATTACAAAGAGAAAAAAACTCCTACCAACATTCAAACAAGAGATACACGCCAGTATCTAGCTGCACAACATACTAGGACAACATCAGAGAGCGAGACTAAAAAAGATTACACTATATAAGATATCAGGAACCCACATCTTAGTAGACAATATATCCTCCTAGCACAGCACTACATTTTTAAGAGATAGTACTTAAATGATCACTATGTGTACCGAGAAAGACTTTAAGAGCACCACTCTGTATCACCTTAGCATAAATTCACCGACATATTACATTCGCAATATACGCTAACACGACTAAATCCTGTCAAAAAATAATAAACACAAGCTACACTCGTTAAGCCGCTCATTATACAATCTAAGGCTACTCCTTCAAGAAACTTGTCATTATGCGGATAGTTAGAGACATGAAACCGACAATGCAGTTATTCCGTGAATTCGCCTGTAACCTGAACAACAGACACAAATCTTAACTTAGCACACACTGAACTCAATACAGTAGAATTTGTGCACACTGAAACGAACACTAAATCCCATGAAATGATATGATTAACAAATCCTTAACATACCATCAGAAAGGGTTTCTCCACATACACATATTAATTGGCAACTTGCAATGATCGTACAATTTCATTCTAATGAGGTCTATACTCCATTCTGCAACATTAATCAGTCGCCACAGTCACACTTACAAGAACATCTATACCCAAACCGTACACACAATAAAGCAGATGCATACTCATCCGCGTACAAGGAGAGATCTCGGTCCCAATACATTGGTATTTGAAGAGTATCAGTCAACTTGCATACATGAACCATCATTTCGTTGACAATTATACATCACTAGTCAAATAACATCAAATAATACTATAATAATCTTTAAGTAAATCATTTTTTCAAATATAAAATTAAAAAGATATATATAATCGGGAAATACTTGCTACTGGAGTTCGAGTTGCAAAATTTAGAACCAGAATTAAATTTCATTACCATAACCGTTTACCACCATTGAATGTGACTCGTAGAGATAAAGTATCACCTTATAATTGGGCTACGCCCTTGAAATTCACAATTATTATTCATTTAATAAATAAATAGTTTATTAAGTCCCAAGTTTGGGACCCTTGGGTTAACCTGTAACCCTTAAAAAATGGGGTTAGAATGGGCTGGACCCCACACCTATCATTTTTTTGTTATTAAACTTTCACCGTTCAGATTCTTCTCTTATATATACATGCTACTTTAAAATATATGTACCAATTTTATCAGCAAAAAAAAATAATATATATTTCAATTATATATATAATATATATATTAATGATAATTTATAATATAATATTAAATAAATATATATATATATAAATATATTATATTATATATAATTATAATATAAATATAATAATATATATTATATAATTTAATATATATTATATATAATTATATAATATAATATATATAAATTCTATATTAATTAAAGTATAATATATAGTTATATATATATAAATAATGATATAATATATAGAATATAATATATTATAGTAATATATATATATATACTAATATATATAATTATATACCCTATATATTATAATATATATATAAAACCTCTCAAGTACATATCAAAATTGGAGATAAAATTGAAAACTTAGATAACAATATGACTCAAGGTTTATATATATGTAACTTTCTTCTTGACAACGTTTTGAAATTTCAAAGCCTTCTACTTAATAATATACTAAAAAGATATGAGTGGACTTAAACGTATTTATGATAAACTATTTGGAACGATTAGATTTAAAAGTATGTTAAATTTTCGTTTTAATATTAATAAACATAATAAAGCCCAGCCTATTAAAAAATAGGCCTCCAATTTGAAGATTATTCAGTTTTAATATAAGAAAGTTTCTTTCCCCTCCTCGTAACTGATCCAGGTGCATCCTAAACCCCATGAGTTGACGGCGAGGACTTTGGTTAGATGATTTCAAGTTCAGAATGACTTGTGGGCTTTAACACAGTCGCCTAACGTTATCAATATAAATACATAAGTCGTCACCTTGAACCTCCTCTAATTCGAAGAACTCAAGATGAAAACCCAGATAAACCTAATTGCAATATAATTAATCTACAAATTAAGAATACTAACAAAATTGTTTAAAATAAATCAAGGTTTCGGTAGAGACTTGATTGCTACTTGTGACAAAAATTGAATCAAAGTGGGGATAACAATGGACTCTTATTTAATTAGTTAAGGTCGTTGGTAATGTTAAACCTTGATAAATTTAAATCCTATGAAATAATGAAAAGAGTATGATATTTATCTATATAGAATACCAAATCATGCTAAATAGAATGGGTGGATACTTTAATGAAGTTTGTATGAAACTGTTGCTAATGACAAACTGTGCATCATCAAATAATAAAAAGACTTCCGTACGTTAACTTTTGAGTAAAAACAAACATATTTTTAAAGTTCCTCATAAGTTTCAAACTATGTTTGATGCATGAATAGGATTAGCACACCATAGGCTAACTTTTGAACAGTGTTTTCATTGTTGATTTAATGCAAAAATATTAGCACGAAGAATGTAAAATAAAGGTTTATTGATTAAAAAGCTCCATTTGCCGTTAGAGTACTCTGCTTGGAATCGACATCATTCTCTATCAAGCTGTGATAAGCAAGCGATCGGGTATGGCGGCAAACTGCACGTTCTGGTATTTACAAGACTCTTCTCCTGAGGGAGGGCATTGCTCAAATCTTCTTAAATTTGCATTCCGAGTCGGAAAGATAACTTTTACAGTGTTTACAGTTGAGTCATAATGCAAGCAAATATTAGCACGAAGAATGTAAACTAAAGAATAATAGTTTGTTTGACGCAAAGCTTATTCTTCAAACGATAGCTTCTCCTTTCATTTTTAGAAGACATCATCAGCCTTTTGGGATGTGCAGTGGAACATGTCGACGCGTGTAATATTATAAATGATTCTCACACTATAGGTTGCAAGGATCTTTTACAATTTTATTTAATTCAGCGACAAATCTATTCCATCGAATGGAAAATTATGCATGATCAAATTGCCGAAGAAAATTTTGGTAAATATGTCCATGCTACAATCAATCAATTGGTGCTATGGAAATCACAACTGAAACTCAACCTGATACCAACCTTATCTGCTCCTGGTGTGGCAAAGAAGAGTCTTATAGACAGAGAGAATGAAAGGGGCATAATTTATTAATATGATTCAGTGTCCATAGTCATTTTTTGGATAAATGCTTCAATAATTTTATGTAATATACTACAGCCTCTCTCCTTTTGTGTTGTTCTGTAAAGGACAATTTCAAATTGAGATCGTGGACCCCAAGCGACAAAGGTACTGTAGTATAAGATTGATAGGCAGTTCTATATGAATAGTCCGCAAGCTTTAATGGATCTTGATATACACACTGACTGGTTAATTTAGATAAACTGATCTTATTAATCCGCAGGGGACAACAAGAAGGCTCAGGATAAAGGATACTCTAGCAAAGATTCAACCTTTCAAACAGACGTCGTTTAGCTGCCGTGCGGTTAAAATAATAGAGAGTATACCGAGTAAATAACATATTAGTAGTGAGAAATCTTCGAAGTTTAAAATTTGAGGTCCCTTATTTTTTTTTACATACATCTCCCTCTCTTCTCGGTGAAAAGAGCTAAAAGGTATTAGTAGGTTTAACACACAATTTCTATACCAAACAGGAGGTGGAAAAATATAATGATTTTTTGTATTGATTTAAACATACATAATTTAAAATCCACTTGACTCTGAAAGAAGTAAGTGAAAAACGGAAAACATATACGAAAAAACGATAAATAAAAAGAGATTGTGCCAGAGAGAATATTTTGAATATAAGGGGTTAATACTTAGAAAAAATTTACAACCAAAAGGATAATGATTAAAGATTAAAAATAGTAAAAATTAAAAAAGATATATAAAAGAGAAGAGAAATCATAAAAGAAAATTAAAGAATAAAAATTCAAAATTATAATAAAGTGTACATATATAAAGTATAATAATAATAATGATCGAAATGGTTGAAATATTATAGAAATTTCAAAATGCAAAAGGGTAATAAGAATAGGGCCCAGTCATAAAGGATTATGTGCCTCGTCGTGCAAAAATAAAACGACAAACATCTTTCCTATCTAAGTTATACAACTTAGATTTAAGAACAACTGGAAGCTAATTCTCTTTTGTTTCAGGATATTCATCAGAAAATAAACAAGATGACGGAATCAAAAGAATGGCCTTAATCTTTCACTAACATTTGAAAGGGATAGAAAGGTTTCGCTGAATGGCAAAAAATTGGAATCTAAACTAATTCGTCCAGTTTGGCCAAGCCAATTAAAACTTTCCTATAAGAGCAAAAAACAACGGTGTGAAAATTAGATTTTTCCATCAGTTGATCAAAAAACAAAAAACATGAACCAATCCTACTTTTAAAGAGCAAATAATCGGAAATTCCATGAAATGAATAAAATGACGCCTACTAGAAGAGCGGCATCGCGCAAATTGATAAAAATACTATACGTTAACAGCTATAATAAATTATCTTGCAGGTCGGTGTTCTTTTATTGGGGCTTTTTTAGCAAGCAAAAAATAAGGGTAAAAAAAAGTTCAAAGACAGTGTTTATGATAAATAGAGTAACCAGCCTAACTTTGGCTTGGCCTTTATATAGCATACAATTTTTGGCGGGAGCGGAGTTGCTAGTTATGCATTTAGAAAATAAAAAAATTATAATTATTCATGAAAAATTATGAATGATATATAAATAATATACAATATAAATTTCTTTTAAGATATAAAAGAAAATATTTTATGAAGCGATCGCAATTTAATAAAAATAATACTTAAACATTTCTGATAACGTTTGGCAATATTGCACAAGTTATGAACATGCTAAATTTATATTTACGTATAAAATAAACTAATAAATATTACTAGTAAGTAAGTACTAGTATAGGTATGTAATGTATATAAAAAGATTCAGTAAAAAAAATTCTGATCAAAACGATATCAAGTGTAAGTTGGAATTGATATGAAACTTTTTAAAATTGCAATTCTCCGATTTTTAACATTGAATGATCCTTGACCAAGAAATGTGACCTGACTATGTCAAAAGGAAAAATGAGACTATATATATTATATATATATATATATTTTAGTGTGACTCATAATTTTATTAATAGTACAAATAAATTATTACAAATAAGTTAAAAAATTAAGTTTAGTATATTGTGCAAGTTAGATGTTTAATAGAATTTTCCACCGGTTTGTTTATTTTTACATGGATCTCGTATCGCAACCTTCCCAAACTTTAAAATATTACACAACAACATTGTCTGTTGTTTTTATATAAATTGATATTTTTGTACTTTTTGCGTACTATTAGCTTACTTATTTAAAGCAATAATATATATAATTAGCTAGTCTGTGAATGCGAATTGCAAATGCATTGTGTCTGCGGTGTTCATTATCTCAGCAGGTAGCGGGGTATTTCATATTGAAGTGTGTTTTTTTAATATGGGGTAAATTCTTTTGTGTTCACAAATATAAACTACTTAGTTTAAATTTTATTCTTCCGCTTCAATAAGCTGCACCAAAGGTCCATTTTGTTTATTTGAAATTTTAGATTTGTTATATTCTCGTTGCGCAACATTTTGACTTTAAGATCAGCTCTTTTGATCAGCTGGGATTTTGCATCATTTGTGTCACACTGAAATCTATGTTTAAGTAATGTTCTAAAAACTTATTACAAGATAAATATTTTATATTTTGGCAAAGTTTAATGGAGGAAACATTTTTGTCTAATTTATTTTGCTTTATTTATTTATAGTTGAACATCAATTTATTATTCACGACAGTTATATATTATATTATGGGCGAAGATTTGTGTGACTATATAATGGTAAAGCATTTAGACATGATATTTGCTTTATTTTTTTTAGAGGTCATCATTTTTATTTTATGTTTTTAACTCATAAAAAAAATTATTATAGATATTTTTATATATAGTTTTTTTTATATTTACATTTATAATATATATTATGGTAGTAATATATAATATATATTTATATATTAAACTGGTAGTTAGTATTTTGGTTCTATTTTGGCGGTGCGACAAGTATGGGATAATAGTAGTTTGGGTTTAATTCTATAAACTGTAGAATAGTTTTGAAAAGTATTATTTATCGATATATTTTATAATATTATATAGAAAGTCTTTCACTTACAAAGATAAATATAATTTATTTATTATTATATATTTTTAATGATTTAATTATTATATATATATATATATATATATATAACGATAATATAATATAAGATTTTATATGTGCAGTGCGCATGTATGCGAATACCTACGGACATCTACATGTTCATGGACTTATAAAATCTTATTTGTAAGACCAAGTCATTCTTTATTTATTTTTTTTTATTAAATATTTCTAAATATATCCAGTGTTTGCTTAAGTAGGAAACTTGAGAAACATTTTCATTTATTCATAATTCAAATTAAGCTATTGTTTAAGAGTTTAAAGACGTGAGTTTTCGTGATTGACAGATGATCACGAAAAGGGGTTCATTCTTTGATAAGAAAGTATTGACTGAACTGTTTTCACATAAGACAAAACTCGGTCAAACCGTTGTTACACTTGAAGGGTCTCTAAAAGGATAAGATTGGTGAGTTGTAAGTTTTGAGTTGCAGACTGCAATATTGCACAGCGCGATAGCTCATTAACAAGGCCTGGTACTTGTTACAATCAGGTTTGAGCGGGATCTATCAGGTGTTAGTTGATTGGTTGTCACGGGGGCCTGGCCAAAGGATTTTTTGTCCATCAGTTCGAAGAGTAAGTTATTGACATATAATTTAAATATCTTTTGACCATCCCCTCATTACATACACATTTGCGGTATCTGTCTGGGTCATTAAAGTATTGACTTTTCAGTCATTACTGGAATTAGTTCAGTGAGTGTTGTAGTGAAAGTATCTATTTGCTAATTTCGTATTGAAAATTAAGTCAGTTAGTACAGTGTTTTGTTAAACCGGTGCAGAATAGTGTTCAGTGTTGTAACTTATATCTGTCAGTTGTTGGAATATATATATAAGTTGATATTGGATTTGATTTTTTTTTTAAAACTGTCAATATGTCGGATTGGACTATGTGCTTTGTTGAAGTTAAAGTATTTGAATTTATCTTGCGTATTGGTGGGGATAACACTGGTTATTGTCCCATATTTATCGTTTGGAATCGTGACACTGGGAATATTTTGGTATTTATATATTTAATCTTTAATAATATTATATATATATAACGAATATATATATAAATATTAATATTGTTTAAGATAGCGTTAAAGTTTGCAATTAACCGGAGGAAATAGTGGTTTTCCCAGAATTCAACAATTCTCCTCATGTTTGATTCTATGGTAAACACACTAGTTCCAGTAAGATTTTGTCAAATTTTATTGCAGTATATAAACTGTATATATTTATATATATACTTATATAGTATTACTATATATATATATATATATATTTATAATATATATACTATATTATATTATAGTATATATATATACTACATTAGTATGTTTTGAGGTTGAATTTGTTTTCATAGAGCTTCAGTGCGTAAATTTTCGAAAATTTGGTAGAAAAGGGATTGTGTTCGTGGCGTTAAAAGTGACTCTGTATGTGACCGATATATTTGGAATTTGCTTTGGTACAACAATTCATATGGCTAATCTACATGCTGAGTTTATGGAGTGGTGCAAATCGCTGGTCTTTCGGGTAAGAGAAATCGCTGCCGCACGTAAAAGATAAAGTGCTGTGATTTGGAGAGGAGTTCGCTTTAGAAGAGAAAAGAGTTTAGCGTTGAAGATGAAGAGAGAGAAGCTAGGCTTTGAAGGCTGAAGCGGGAAGTAGAGAAAGCAAATCGAAGCAGGGAGCGAAGAAAAAGGTAAATTAAGAGGCAGAGAAGATGCAAGAGAAGCAGAAGAAGAATGCTTCAGATGAAGTTGATGCTGAAGAAAAAACGTCAACATGACGCGTGATGCCATCACGAGTGCTAGAGCAGCCATAATGCTATCCCCCAATTGCTAATAAGTATCCGACGTTGAAGGCTTCCTTTCTTGCGACGAAAAGACAACGAATTTGAAGATATCTTGTTATGTTTGAGAAGCAAGCAAGAGCGCGAACGTTCTATGGAAAGGAGCGACAATTTTAGGAGGTTTCCTAACAGTAAAGCTGTCAGTGTATATAATAAGATGACTGTTGAAAATTAAAGAGCTACGAAGGTTTGAAAAGTGCTTTATGGAGAGATATGGGCTCCGGAAGTGGGTCCTGTCAAAGTTAAAAAACTATAACTCCTACGGAAGGATATCCTAGAGTTTTTTACCAGAGAATTATAGAAGCGCTAAACAAGTGGTTAACAGCAGCGAATGCTAACACTGAACACGCTGGGATAATTATCGAATTTTTCTCGGTGGACAAGTATCTGAATACGGTTCCAAAAGAACTCGCAACTATCTTTAGGAGTCGAAGGAAGATACAGCACGCAGAAGAGATAATCATTGTTTGAGGATCATGAAGCACAATCGTTTGAGGTTCACAGCTTAGTCACCAACGACGAAATCACAATCACCGTTTGAAAAGAACACATAATAATAATATTTTAGATAAAGTTGGTTATTCTACGAATGGTAATCAGAAGAGTAGCAACCAACATGGAGACTAACAATGAAAGCAGGATCGGAGGTGGGAGCGGCGACAGACAAACTATCGTCGCAGTAGCTGTGAGCCGAGGAAGTGCCACATGCTTAAGTGTCGAGGAGAGGGCATCCTTCAGGGTTGATCGGCCCTCCTTATTTACAATAGTACTCAGGGACAACAATTCGGAGACAAAAAGAAGAACAAAGAGCACGGGAGCGTCCGAAGTCTCTGATAACGGCAACGAAGCCCTGAACTACTCAGGTGAGAGCAAGCTTCCTGAATGAGATATGAACGGTGAAGAATGACGAAACGTCACACTACCTGTAACGATATGGGACGCGTTGATGGTTTAAGATCAAAACCTCCGAAGATACTCGGATAGTAACGTAGTGGTTGTGCGGAAAGTTTGTGCCGAAAGGTGTTATGTTGGAAACAACATGAAAATAAGTTTGTTGGACGGTACGGTGATGAAGCTATCCGTTGCAATATCGATGATGGAGTACCTTATTGATGTAGGGAGAACACCGCGGCGTACTTGCGGAGGTTGTGTATGAGTTTGGTAATCGGGATGTTAGGCAGATTTGCCACTTAAGATCAGCCATAATCTGCTTGGGAGTCGACCAGTGGGTGGTCGAGGGCCTCGTAAAAGTAGAGGAGCATAACATAGAAGCTATGCTGGTCCCCATAAGGCTGGGGGGAGAAGGGGAGGAGAGGATAATGGAACCAAAGTTAAGAAAATGAATTTGAATGAAATATAGTTGAGAGGGAAATATATATTGGAAGTTGCATGAGTCTACAGAGGGTGTAGAAATCAGGACAGTGCACAATCGTTTGACACTCATTTATAAAGTTTAGAGTAGGACAATACAATGGGAACCCCATCACATAAGAAATGAGTAGATGATAGGAGTAATTTGACACAATGACAGATTAGGTAGACTGGAGAAGAAGATGAAATGTTGGAATATGACCTGGCTAAAGAATAATTATAGATATGATAGAATGATGAAGAAGTGGATCATAATAGGTAGAAAAGGGATAGAATAGATTTCAAAAAGGCTGGAAGTATAGATAGAATGACTGAAACTAATAGTGTCATGATGACCAGTACGCACTGAAGCAGGCTAGAAGTGAGTCGAGCTGGTGCCGAATGACATAGACAGTCACCCGCTATTCGTTTCGACGAGAAAGGGATGTTGCTAGCTGTGGCGTGAAGGGGCTGTCAACCATGGTGGTGAAACGTTTAAAGAAACCTGCTTAACGAACGCGGGAAAGACTTCTTAAAAAGATAACAGCAAGTCTGCGAAATGTCCTCAAAGAGAGGTAGTTTAAAGAGTGTAGTGTAAAGGTTGCTCTAGACGCAGTCTCGACAGAACGTGTGCAGGGAGAAGTGAAGATCATTACTCCTCATATTATTACTGGTGCACGTCTAGAATTACATTATGCGATTCAGGATTATAAAGTTGGGCAACAAGGGAAGAGCAAGGCTCGCTTTGAAAGCTGTCAGTTGGAGGAAAAGCGCAATTGTGCAATAAACTCTCGCTATAAAGTGAATGAGACGCGCGAGATCTGCCCCGTGGAAAAGTGAGAGTAGTGTCGAGGTTCAATGTTGTTAAACGGTCACAATGACAAGGTTTGAAAAAACGAGTGCTAGTTAGCAAGGTACATCGGGCTATCGCTGAACAGGGTTTGGATATAAACAGAAGTTATGTGGCGGAGAAGGTATAGTAGCGAAATGTACTTACTAGTATGACGAGAGGAGGCGTGAGGAGGAAAATGTCAGGAACAGAAAGGAAGAGATAGTAAAATGGATTGTAAGTAAAAGATGATGGAGTTTATTGTGTATAGAGGAATGTAGAAGATCTCTAATGAATGAGTCATGTCAGTTTGACTATGGTATATGCACAGAAGAGATAGAATCATGTTGCGGAAGTTTCGAATGGAAAGAGGACGAAAGGTGTCCATAACGGATCACTCGAAACCACAAGAAGATGGTGTGATATATTAGGTGGCAGAGATGTAGGATATAGGGTAGAAGATAAAACATGAAGAAAGCTAGGGTTGTCGTATCCAGCGGTGAGAGGAAGAAGATGTTCGAGTATGATAAAACTAGTAGTGTGTTTTGGTTCAGGAGCACGTGGAGTCAGTTGGTAGAAGTACGCAGATTAGGGACATAGGTGGATATAATTAAAATTATATTTGTGTATGTATATATATATATATTTAGTTATAAAAATCAATCAGCTATGAGATTGTGTTAATATAGATCGTTGATAGTTTGGTCATTGTGAGAAGTGAAGGTAGAGGCTTTAACTACGAGACTACTACGTGCTTCGAACGCAGCACGGGCATGACATATTCTATAATCGTTGCCTTCCTACTAGATTATCATGACATTCAGGTTATGGTTGTCGAATTCGAGCGGCACGAAATCCGGCTAATCTGCTTTGTAGGCCTCGAGTTTCTTACGAGAACTTGTTAAGAGGCAAGCAACCTTCCCGTCTTGACCCTAGACTCCCTCCTTTCCTAGTCTACAGTGGTGCGGCTACTCGTTATCACAGACCAGCAATTAAAGCGGCGCTTCTTCGAATGCCGCCCACCCATCTGGTCCCTTCTCGATTCTAGCGTGGAGGAGCAAGATATAGATAGAGTAAAGAGCGTCACGCTGGCCCTGGCCGTATAGTACATCAGAGCGCCACCATGCTATATCAGCTTTTGCTTCACTCACACGTGGTGGGCCCATTACAGAGCTCGTTGATTAGCGGACAAGTAAGATCGTAATTTTTATGTCTTAACCTTGCTGAATTCCTTCTGTAACATATTGCTGGTTAATGGGCCCACACATCTGCGCTTAGTAGAGCGACATCGCAGGTCATCTTCTCCCTCTGACATATTGTTCTCTTTTAGTTCGTATGTAGAGGTGAGATTTTAGACTTGAGAGGCTCGAGTTCGCCCTTGTGAATTATACAATTAATTGGTACTTGTCAATTCCTGCGTATCATGAACCGCCCTTGCAATGGTTTTAACACAATCGGAGCAGGGGCCGTCTCTCTTATTGACCGCCGACCTGAGCCGTTTTTGGTCTCGAGACTTGAGGAGCCTGTCCTATTTCCTAAGTCCTTGTGACTCTACTCCATCCTCCTGTCTTTTTACTCCTCTTCGGGTATCTTCTTGTCTTATTCTTCAGAAAGCGAGTTACATTATCGATTGGGCTTATATTTCTTTTCTCGTACCTCTCGAAGATTCGACGGCTTTAAAGTAAGAGTCTTTTTTTAGTTCATTGCTAATCCTGTTTTGTCCTCTCGGATCTCGTCTAACTTGTGTCTTGCCGCGAGCATATTTATCGACATTGTTTGCTGGAGCAGGGTACCTACACCCCATGTTTATATACCTCTAAGTACCAAGCATCATGGCTTATTTTCTTGTTCCTGATAATTATGTAATTAGTCCTCTTGTGTTTCTTATGGCCATAAAGTACCATTGTCCCGAGCAGTCTACATCCGGCGACATCTCGATCTAACCTTTTGTCCTTAGCTCCCTGTTTTCTCTTAAATTTGTTTTTCTCTCACAACTTCCCGCTGATGGATCACCACTCTTTCTTATCACCTATATTTGTTGTCAGCGACTTGATGGGCATGAGCTATGGGTTCTCAGCCGTCATCATGGTTGACCGCCGCTTTGTTATACATCGTCAATTCTGTCTATTTGAATATCTTTTTGGTACCTTATTCACTACACGTTTGTCTATTATCCTATCCTAGGCCTTACCCAGTTGACTTCTAGTGAGTTGGTCTGTCGCCATGTCGCTTGTCTTGCTCCCTATTTTCTTATTATAACTTTTTATTATTGATTGATGCATACTCTATGTATGTCTCTATGGTCACGTGTTACTTTTAACTTCTTTTTGTCCTAGTACTTCTATGCTTGATCCATGTTTATCACTCATGTCCCTCACATGGTTGTTATTACTATTATTCTTCCTCCATGTGCAAATATCGTGGCTTTTTTCTTTGTCAACACTAGTGGCTTATATGGTTAGTATAATTTTTACTCTGTGTATTTCATTCAATCACACTTGTGTTTTTCATTTGATCATTCTCGCGATTGGAGCTCTTTTCCCGCTGGTCTGTGAATGGCCTAGCCCGCTGCCTTGTTATTGCTGGTCGTGCACTCCACATATCTCCACCTTCCGCCGGCTCTCCGAGGAGAGACGTTTACGTATAATGTATCACACACTCCTGGTGGCGCTGTGATTATCATTGTGTTTACCCTGTATTCTACATGTGGTTTTCCTAACCAGCACTTCACACTGAATTTAATTGTGTTTCTAAATATCCCCAGGTTCATATTTCAGAACCCGCCGTCCCATTTATGATACTATCATTGCAATTGGCGTATTGTGTATGTCATTCTTCTCACTGCTTAGCAATGTGGTCGTACCCATACTTTAGGCCTCTAGTATCGCGTCCTCTGTGATTACTGCTCTGACCGCTAATGGTTATTGCCCTTCTATTTCGTTCAGCCCTAATCATCAGGCCCGTCGTGTTATCCGAGAGTTACCACATATTAACCACCACCCATAATTTAATTTGCCTCCAAGATCTTTTTCATAATATCGATTACTATTGTCCCGTAAATATATCTTTGTACAATTTTGTTCTTTCTTTTGCTCTATTTTGCCTCCTTCTGCTCGTTGACCACTCCATCTATCTTAATTATACTCTATCCTCTCTACGTCTTTCATTAATAACATTTCATCTACTCAAAACTCCTATTGAATTTGCTAGGCGCCGCTTTCATCGATCTTTCAACAAAGTAACTAGGTATCCATTTTGTTTTAGCCTTACGCGTTGCTCTTTCTGAGCTTTTATCAAATGTTCTTTTGCCCCTCTTCACTTAATCTTGATTCTATAAATCAGTTAAACTTCAACTTAAAATAACTCACAATAAGACTTAACATATTAATTCAATCTAGCTAAATTTGAAACTCAGTCTAATCATACCTTCATTAGGCTAGTTACTTTATAAACTTTCATATATAAATCTATCATCTCTCTATTTAAGATACTAATAGGAAATAAAACTCATATTGGTTATATCATATTTATTTATTGGAATCTTTATGAAGGTCCAGCTAATAACTATTTCTTCAAAGTGAATGTACCGTCTAAGTCTTTCTTATATGTGTATCTCATACTTATGTTGAGTGAGTGGCACTGTTGCGGCATACCCTCTGCGGCCCCTCCGTAGTCCCTTTACTTGTCATGGAACTACATCAGCAACTGGTACGCTACAGTTGTATATGGAACTTAACTGATGTAGGAAATCATCCTCCTTAGACCTTTAGTTACACAATGAAATGTATTACAACTCAGCTCAAAACGCCTCATCTAAAATTAGTCAGCCGCCTCTATCCTGAGGTATGTGAAGATCGCCGGGCCCTGGGCTCAGGTGAGCACCCATCCTCGGCCATTCGGCTAACACTTTCCCTCCTGTGTGTACCCGTTTGGCCATTGTGCCGCAGTTCGTTTGAGTAGTCGAGTATGTTAAACGGACACACCTAAGAGATATATTGAAGTTTTTTGTTTACTTTTTTTTTCTTCCCCCTATTTCGTCCACATTGTATCCCTGGTTGTTGCTTTGGTTTTTCTCGAGTGTTTTCTCGCTTCTTGCGCATGTATTCTTTGCTCTATTCCTACGCTTTGTTTTCAAGTTTACCGACCGTGGTTTTAGTGGATATTCTGCTAACGCATAAGCATCCCTTCACGGGGTTCTTCCTTCACGGCTTAGCATTATTGGCTGTACCTCGCGTTTGAGTTTTCCATCCACGTCCCAACGCCTTTTCCCGGGCCCCGTTGTTTTGCACCTTGGCAGGGTCTCTCACCACGGATACAATTTAGGTGATGGCATTGTCACCGTCTTGAGTTGATCCCTGCCACCATAATCGCCCCGGCCCGGATACGCTGATTCCCCACGCGGTCTTGGCATACTGTTTACCTCCCCGGTTGGGCTCCTCCCTAGGTGTTTTGAATTTGGATGCGTCATCATACCGCGGGGCTGAGCCCATGGTATTTGTTCCTGAAACCCGTTCGCCGCGTCAGAGTTCTGTGCGCGGATCTATGTAGCGTTGACGTTCTCAGTATTATCGCCCGGAGTGTGCACTCCCACCCCGGGGTTCCACTCTCTACTCCTCACCTACCTTTGTAATGCTACTCCTCCTCATCGCTCGCATGCCTCTGGTCGCGATTACTTCCCTCATCCCCTTATCGCTTCTCATGATACACATCCCTCTCTGATTCGCTTCTATCTTCCTTCCTACTTCATTCTTCTTATTTTCCTTCTTTTTCTTTCATCTTTTTTCTTCTTACCTAATTTGCTTCTTTCCTTCTTTGCTTCTTATATATTTATTATTATTATTGCTGCTGTTCTACTCTGACTTCTTAAAATCGTCAAGTCATCTCTTCTATCCTTACTGGGCGCGTACGTTATATTGTGACCTTGAAACCAGCGCAGGTTCGGTCTTCACTCCCCACTTCCCGCATGCCACAGCCGTTCACCCTTCCGCTTCCCTTTTGCACACACTGTCATCACTCACACTTGGCCCATTTGCTATACTTTTTCGACGTAGCTTCCCCTTTTGGTTGTGTACTCATCTCTGTCTGACCCGTCATCTCACCCTACGTTTTGCCCCTTGCGGATGCTAGATAGACTCGACTTCCCCATCGAGTGGCCGCCATTCTCCTGTTCTCATCAGCGCGGGTTTGAGTGTCTCCAAATTGCGAGCGCCACCGCGTCTCACATGCTCCGAGCCTAGCCCTAAGAATTTTTGTCCGCCCTTTAGCACTACCCCCCCTAAAAATTGGCACTAAAAATTCGGGCAATTTCAGCCGATATCTCTCTCAACAAAAACAACCATCCTCTTGGGAGCGAGGTCCAAGGATATTCATCACGGTATCGTACGTGATTCCAGCCTGCTCTAACATTACGTATTTTGAGGTGTCCTATTTCTATATTATGTGGGGTGTGGGAGGATGGTCGGCTGTGCTTGAGCCTCTAAATCATTTTATTGCAGCCTCCTTTCACTCTTGTATATGGGAAACCATCGATCCGGCTGGTACATTGCAGAGAGACGGTGGCCAAAATACTTCTCTGCGATCTTTTTCTCGAGTGTGGTTTTTTGTGTTTGTGTTTTTTTACTCTTGGCATCTTTTTTCTTCTACTTTACTTTATTTTATCTTTTTTGTATTTTTTCCATGTCTTTTTTTTTTGGTTACTATTGTTGTCACACTCGTCTATTTTCGGTGTATCATCAGCCGATTCCAGCCTTATTAGAGCATTAGGCATAGAGATTGAATAAGTTAGTTAACGTGCTCTAGTGCCAAACTCGTCGCGTCCGTTCTTACTCAATGGTATTACTTTTTAGCGCTCTTACAGATTTCGCTCATACGTTTATAAGTAGTTGGCATTGAGCACCAGACGCGTGTATTTCCTTATATACGCCACATTCAAACCTTATAACTCAATTCCCCTCACACTCCGAATATCACGTGACCACGCTCACCACGCACGACCATTCCTTCAATTATACAAATTTTTCCATATTAACCCAAAACAAAATCAGCATTATCACACTTAACAATAATTTTTTATAGAATCTTACCATATGCCGATCATTACAAACCTCCTCCTCTAACATACATATCGATATCACGTGTCCGTTAAACTACTTTCTGCTTTAACCTCCGATGCGACAAGTGCCTACGTCCGCCTTCATACTGTAATTATGTTTTTGACGAGTGTATATATAATACATTTCTAAATTGTGACTTAAATTCTAAAGTTTCTCTCTAAAGTGTATTCGTTCTCTTGTTTTATATTCGATATATATGTTTATCACTTACAACAAAATATTTTTGTAAAATTACTCCCTTTCAATTTACAATATATAAATAACACCACTTATTCATTATTTTATGATAATGTATTAGTTTATATATAATTTATAATTAATAACTTTAAAGCCATTATGATTGATACTTCTATATGTAAGTATTCTCTATTCTGTTTAATTTATGCTTTTGTATTTTTTTTGTTAACATTATTTTTTGTGATTATAATTTAAAAAAAACAAATATATTGTATACCCATTTATTATCGCATAAATTTACACCGAAATGGTTTCTATGCAGATCAAAAATAGAATTATTTCATTATTTGTACAATTTCTTAATTTCATTATTATCTTGTTTATGTCCTGTATGAATGGATCAGTCGAGTTCCAAACGTTCCTTTTATAACCTGCTAAATCAGATCGATCTTCTCCATTGTTGTCTTTCGTTCATAAAAGCTACTGGTCATTGCTTTTTCATTGTAAATTAACGATTCCCATTCTACTTAAGTAGTTGTGCTGATCATAATGTGTATATAGTTATTATTTCATTATTTCTTTTTAGGTATATATGATGGATGTTTATACTGGTCATTATACTAGAGCTTTAGGTTATTCTGTGGTTTTGTCATATAGCATCTTATTGCTATTTATAACGTATAATATATATATCGTTATGGGTTTTTTGGTGTATTTAGGCGTTTCGTCTTTGTGTTTTTTGATTTCCTGCCAGTTTTTTTTAGGCCGTTCAGATACTTCTAGTTATGATTCATGGGTCTTTAGTAGTTAGTATGATGTAGAAGTTTATATATAAGGTCGTGCATTTTTGAGTAATTATCTAATAAGTAAAGTACTGTATTCTTATGTGACTCTATATTACCTAGTTGGTAGGATGTATTGTGTTACACACATGGTTATGGCACTCTTTAGAGCTTGTAAAGTATTCAATAGGTGGGAACTAATCTTTGGCTGCTCCGCTAGACCTCCGTTATGATAAAAATGTTCTAAGCGATGCAGAGAGTATTTAGTATGCTAGAGGCTATAATATATGATGGGAGCAGTAAAAGGAAGACCCTTTGACTTATAAGTGATACGGAGAGCTTATCTCGCTATATAGTCGTTATATCTCAGAGTACCCAGCTATTTTCTATATGTATTGACTCTATTAATTTGCTCCAGCGTGTTTGCTTCTCTTGTAACGTCTCATTGTCTTATATACTATTAGAAGGTGCTTGCGGGAGCCAGGTTGGTGAGGGTACGGCGCGCTCGATTCTGTGTTTTATGTTCCGTGGTTGATTATGTATTGAGTTCACACAATAATCTTCTATATATTTTAGATTCTGCTGCCTTCAACTCATGTCAGCGCTAATTTCTGTTCTTGATGTAGGCCTATATATTCGATAAAAAGAATTCGTTTTCTTTAACTCACCAATAGTATAAACTGTTACTATACTTCTTATGTGACTTCAGGTCACGTCAAATATTCTTAGAGGGCAAAGACTCTAGATTCCTCTAAAATAATAGCTACTGACGTTCGCTATTCATTGCAAATATTTTATGATATGAGTTACAAAGTTCTATTGATAATTTTTTTTTTTTTTATTTTTTCTTTTTATTTTTTTTATGTGTGTGTGGTGAGATGAATTACAAGAATTCTTATTATCTTTGGGACTGATTAATTATTTGTATATATTGTTTTTTTTTTTTTATTTTATTTTTTTTTTTATATTTTTTTTTTAGGGTTCATTTCCGAGGGGCAATTAGTTCGCTGGTTAGGTATTTTAGTTCTTGTCGCTACGTTGTTTTATTTTGTCGGGGAGATTTTTTGAATTTTGGGAGTGTTGGGACGGGTGCGGGGCGGTTGCGGTGGGGGGGCGGGGTTATGGTCGTTTTCAGTGTATGGTTCTCATTTTGTTTGTTATGTGCTTGTGTCGTGTGCTTTTTGTTTATGTCGTGTTTCGTGTTTTCTTTTTTTTTTTCTTTTCTTCGCTTGTGGTAGGCTGTTGCAGGCGGGCAGGTTGAGGGCTGGGACGGCCGCGGCTGATGAGAACCTGCCTCTCACCGATGCGACGTTATCTCCGGGCGGGCTTGTTGCGCCTTGGGACTCGGTTCGCGGTTAGGGGCGCGGGCTTTGCGTTCAGTGACAGTTTGGCTTTTGTTGGGTTGCGGGCGTTTCGTTCTGGGGCGTGTTTATTCATATTGTCAATTTTTGTTATGTTCTTATTGTGGAGAAAAATGTTTCACAGAAATTCCTGTCCTTTTTATTTTAAATGCTCCTTTGTAATTTTTTGATTCTAGGTAGGGTACCTCTTCAGTGAATATTTTTTTTTTTTTTATTATGTATCTTTTTTATTTTTTTTTTTATGTTATTCTTTTTTTTTTTTTATATCGATTTTTCTATTTATATTTATTAGTTATATTTTCTTCTTTTTTTTTTTTATTATTTATTAGTTGGCTTTGTATAAGGGAGAGTAAAATATATTCTATTATATTTTTCTTGTTATTAGTGTGTACTGACCAAATTTTCCTTAGTGTGTGTACTCCAAAATTCAACTTATTATTGTTTAGTTTCCGTTGGTTTTAATTTTTTTTCTTTCTGGAGACGAGAGCTTTAATTGTTTATTTTTTTTTTTTTTTTGAGGTACGTTTGTTTTTGTTTCTGTGTATGACTTGTTAGGGATCTGGTTGATTGGTATTCGCGTGCCGTTTTTATGCGGGGGGGCTGGCTTCGCGCTAGCTGACGTTGGTTTTATAATCTTTTTTTTTTTTTTTCTTTTTTCTTTTTTTTCTTTATTTTTTTATTTATTTATTCTTATTTTTTTTTTTTTTCTTATTATTAGTGATGTGCGGCTGTGTTGGTTCTTTCATTATGGATTCTGTTTCTTTTACGCTTCTTCTTATTTGTTTGTTGGTTTTTTTATTTTCTTTTCGGGTGGGATTTTTGTTTTTCTTTTTTTTTTAATTATACGGTGTCTGTTTTTGATCTTTCTGTGTTGTCTTGGGATAGCAGTAGTGTCTAGGGTGAATTTATGGGGGGGGGTTGCGCTTTCGCGTGGTTTCATTTTGGTTTTTTTTTATTACACTTTCCCAAATGTTATGTTTGTTTTATTTTTATTGTTTATTTCTTATCTTTTTTTTTTGTTATTATAATTTTTTGTATTTATATATTTTGGCTTATATTTGTTTTTTAGATTGACCGTTATCATTTTTTTTTATCTATCTTTTATTTAGGGATATTTTTTATTTCAAAATTTTTTTACTTTTTTTTTTATTCTCATTTCCTGCGATTTGGTTTTCAGTTTTTGCTTTTTGATGAGGTGATTCTTTTTCCATTGTGACTTCTGTGTGATTTGAATTGCAGTCGGTGTCGATCTTTTTTTGTTACGTTTGGTTTGTTCGAGGTTTTTTTAATCGTTGCCCGGTGGTGGTACTGCTGGATTTCAGGGAGCTTGTGTTGGTTTCTTGTCCTGGCGTGCGTTTTCTGGGTTTTTTTTTTCCGTTTCGTGCGGCTCCTTTTCCCAGCAGGGTGAATTACTTTAGAGGTGTTTTTTTTTGCTTTAAGGTACATTGTTTTGGTGACAATATTGAGTTGATGTGGTTTGCGGGTGTTGTGCGTGATTTTCGGACTGGTGCGTTGATGGGATTGTGTGGCTTCGCGTTTCTGGTTGTAGTTCTTAGATTGTTATTCTCTGTCTATTTTTGCTTGTGTGATTGGTTTTTGTTGTGTCTGATTTGTTATTTTTTTGGAGTTGTTTTTTTTGTTTATTGATGTGTTGGTCTGATTTTAACGGTAATACACTATTAATTGATTTTTGTTTTGTTGATTTTTCTTCGTTGATTACGAGTTTTTGTGTATTGGATCTTCTTATTTTTCTAGTTTGGTGGTTTTGGGTATGGGTTCATTGCGTTCGTCTTTTGTTCTTTGTTCATTTTGGTTATTTTTTTTATCTTGAGTTTTGGCGCATTCGGCTTCGCTGACGTGATTTTCGGATGTTGCGTTTATTGACTGTTTTGGCGTTGGGTGAATTTTATGTGCTTGTTGTGTTGAGCTTTTGGTTTTCGTGGTTGTTGGATTGTTTGGGCTCATTGATTGGATTTTTTGGGTTTTACCGGAGTTCTTTCTTTTTGTGCTTTTGGTTTACGGTTGATTTCTCTGTAGGAGTATTCTTGCCGTCTCGTGCTGTCTGTTTGGGTTGTTTTATGTTGTTTCGATCATTTTTAATTTTTTGTTCTTTGTGGCTGGCCTGCAATCTATCCCGGCCAGTCGTGAGCGGCCATTGAGCATGGTCAGTGGTTTTCTGGTTTTGCTGCTGGCTTTTTTGTCCTTTTTGCTGGAAGTTGGTTTTAGTCGAGTCCTGGTTTGGCTTTGCTGGTCCGGGTATATTTTCTTTGGTCGTGTTATTTGGGCGTTCATTAGGGGTAGCGGGCGGCTTTCAGGATGCGCGCGGGTGTCTGTTTTGGTTGTTTCTTGGATATGGTTAGGTTAGGTGTTAGGTTTATATGATTGTTATTTAAGTTCTAGGTGGTTTTGTGTAGCGTCCTTGTGTTTAGTTTTGGGTAGGGCGTTGGTTGTACTTGGGTGTAGGATGTTTTCTATGAGTTTATTACTCTTTTTGCTTTTTACATTATGTGGGATTTCATTCAGGCTATAGTTGGGAGTGATGGTGGTGTCAGGTGCTTAGGATGTTTTTCTTTTTTTTTTCTGGCTTTTTAGTGCGTTGTATAGATCGGTTTGTGCTCCTGGTTATTGGGTAGGGGTGTTTGGTGTATTTGGTGTGGATTTCTTCTTGGGTTAGTCTTTTTTAGCTTTTTCTGATGTATTTTGTACGCGGTTGTTTTGGTTAGGTATGGGAGCTGATGGTGTTTTGTGTGCTAAGGTTGTTTTCGAGTTTCTTTTTTCTGTATATGTTGTGACGTTTGCTATGGCTGTTAGTATTCGCTGTTGAGCGCTTTCGTGTCTTACGGGGTGTTTTGAGTTGTCTTGTTTTCCTTGGTGCGTCTTGTCTTGCATGTTAATGATGTGTGCTGTTTTGTTTGTTTTTGCAACTTTTTGTTTGTCGTTAATTTGGCATTACCGTTTTGGCGTATATGGTTTCGGGTGCGTTGACAATGTTGGCGGCAGGCCATTATTGAGCGACTTGACCGCCCGGTATCCATCTTTCCGATTTTTGCGCGGGCTTTTTTTTGCTATCTTTTTTTTTGATCATCTTTGCTTGTTAGTGGCCTATGGTTTTGGGTGTGTTTATTTTTATCTTTTTCTATCTTATATATTTTATATATATTTTTTTTTTTATTATTATTTTTTTTGTTCTTATTTTATTTTATCGTTTTAGTGGGAGGGGGTATGTGTTTTTATTTTGCTCTTTACTTTAGGTGCCTTAGCCTCTTTTTTGATGTTTTTCCTTGATATTTCGGTCTTGTTGATATTTTTGCTGTCGTATGGTGTTGCTTGATGTTGTGGGGTTAGTGGTTAGTCGCGCTGTACGGTTCTTGGCCAGTTTTTGTAGGGTGTTTTGGGTCATGTAGGTTTGTTTTGAGTTCCTGTATGTTTTTCACTCCTCGCGACATTTTGATGTTTTGATACGTGTTTTTGTGTCTTTGTATGGCTTTTTGTTCGTATTTGATTACTTTGATCTTTTGTCTCGCTTTGGAATGTCTATTGTACTTTTGTTTTGCTTGTGTTCATTGTTCTTTGTGTTCGTTTGTTGCTTCATTTGATGATTTTTTTGTTCAGTTTGTGAATCCTTTTGTTGGGAGGACGGGCGTGCAGAGGGGGGCCGGGAGGGAGGCAGCGGGCGGGGGCGGGGAGGGGAGGGGTGGTTTTAGCAGTTGTATCCGTCTTATTTTTTTTTTTTTTTTTTTAGGTCCTTCATTTTTTAGCCGCTTTTCTTGTTCGTTGTTATGATAGTTACGTTAGTTATTTTCTTGGATGATTTTTTCTCGTTTCCGTCGTTTCCGTCCAGTTTTGATCGTTTGAGTTTTTTTTTTCTTTTGTTTTTTGTTTTTGTTTTGCTTGATTTTTTGTTTTTTGACTTTTTTTGAATTGTTTCTGCGGTTGTATTTCACGTGTTTGGGGTGTCTCGGTTTGGAGGGGGTCCTCTTATGTTTTTCTGTTTTGTTGTTTTCTTTTTATTATTATTTTATTTTTCTTTTCTTACTTTCATCAGCCTTTGATTTTTTTTTTTTTTCTTTTTGTAAAGTATTTTCTTTGTTATTAGCTATACGAGGATGGGTATTTTTTTTTTTTTTATGAGTGCTTTTTTTATAGTTTTTATTTTTCTTTTATTTCATCTACTTTTTTTTTATCACTCAAATTTCATTACTTTATTCATTTTTCCTCTTTTATATCAATAAATTTCTTTTTCGTTCTGTTACTCTTTTCTTATGTGTATTTTTATTTACGTGGTCAGTTTTTTTTTCTTCTTTCTTATATTTTTTTTTATATTTTTATTATTCTCTCTATATATTATTTTCATTTTATTTTTTATTTTTTTTTTATCTCTACTTTCATTTATATTTTTCAGTCTATTTTTATTTTCTTTTCGGATTCTGTCTGTTTTCGATTTTTCTTGCAGTTTTTTATTTTTTATTTTTATTCATTTTTTTTTTTTCTTTTTTTTTTTTATTTCTTTTTTCTTCTTTTTTCATATTCTTTTTGCGCGTCTGGGTGAGTTGTGGGCTTTTATTGTTCCTTTTCTTTTGCCCTATGGCTTTCGAGTGCCATTCTTTTCTTGGCTCTCCTGATTGTTTTTCTACGCCGGGTACCCGTTCTTGTTGATTGAGCAGTGTCTTCTTTATCAGGTTTTTTCGTGTTTTATCATCGGTCGTGTATTTCGTTTGCATTGTCAAGCTGTTTTTTTTTTTGATTTTCGGAGGTTGTTTTCTATTGCGCTGTCCGCTTTTTGTCCGTATGTGTGTTGTCAGTGGTTTCAGTCCTTACGTTCACTTTACTTGTATGGCTTCTTCTCTTTTCTCGCCTTCGTTTCTATGGATCTATTTTGCTGATGTACATCCCGCATTTTCTGTTCATTCCTTTCCGGTGTCCATATCGGGTTTCCTTCCCCCTCTGACCCGGGTTCGTCCCTTCGTAGGAACTAGGCTCTGCTACGTCCACTTCGGTTACCCTCGCAATATCCACGACTCCCGCTTCCCGGGCCCATCCCCGGTCCTGTAACCCTCATGTTGTTCCCACGTTTGGGGTGGTGCAGCAGCTGGTGGTTCCGCCTCCTTGGACTCTCGTCCCCTGCGCAATTTGAGTATTCCAGTCTCCAATTCTTGTCCTCATATTTTCCCCTACTCTCAGCCGTCCCAGTTCACCCACCATCAGTTCTCCCAGTCCGCCCGTCCTCTACCCGCCCTTACTCCGCCCTTTCCCCACTGTTTCAGCGGATTAAGGCTATCCCTACCTTGCTCTCTCTGTTACCACGCGAGGTCATTCTTTACTTAACCCTGCTCGCAACTGCTCTTTGCCCACACCCACCCCCCTCTATTCACCCTGCCCCCCCCTCTCTCCATCCTCATCCTCATCTCCTATCCTTACTCATCTCCTTTCTCTACTCTCTCCATATCTTTCTCTCCCTTGACGTGCTACTTCTTATCTCTTCTCTCTCTCTATCTCTTATTTTCTCTCTTTTCTCTCCTCTCTTCTTTCTCTCTCTCTTATCTCTATATTCTCTCTGTTTCATCTCTCTCTTCTTGCATGTTCCTTCCTGCCTGGTGGCTTACGGCCATCCTTCAGCTTGCATCGTCCCGTCTTCCACTGCGTTTATCCTTCGTTCTTCTCGATCTATCTACTTTTTCCTTCTCCCCTCCTCCCGCGTGTCCCTGCCTCCCTAGTTTGGTCGGCACTCTTCACGTCAGGGCTTTTCCGCTGTCGCATACCTGTTGCACTCTCTCGCAGCTCAGCTGCTTACTTCTCTTTTCGATCTTTCGGTCAGTTTTTTTCCCTGTATACATCTGCCTGTCTACTTACTGCGCTGCAGTCCTCCTCGGTTCCCCTTTCTGTTTTCTACGCCTGTTTTACCCCTTTTTTCTTGCTCGCCCATCTTTTTACTCTGGCTGCTGCCTCTCATATAAGCCACCCTCTATTGTGGGGTTCCTCCTCCTGTATTTCGCGCCTTCTGCCATCTTTACTCTCCTACTCATTCGTCTTCGCTATTCTAGAGCCGGTTCGTCAGTTTCCTTCTCCTCCTGCTTTCCCCCCCCTGCTCCCTCTTCCCCGATTTCTCCCCGTGTGCCTACTGTGTTCTTCCCTTTCGCACTCGATTGGCCATCCCCAGTACCTTCGTCGCCCTCCTCCCCACGTTGTTTCTTCTCCTTGGTCTCCATTGAACGTCGTACCCGTTGGTTTCTTGTCTATGACGTCCCTCTCTTTCGGACTCTTGATTTCCCCTGCTTCCGCTCTGGGTGTCTTTCTCCGCCGCATCCTTCTCCAGTAGGCTCCTCCTAGGGCACTCCGCCCCCTTTTACGCCCGCGCCCCCCTTCCCCGTTTCATCTCCTCGCATCTGCCGCTGCCTACGTTTTGACGCGTCAGCATCTGTCTCTTACTGGACACCACCCAGTCTCCGCGATACGGGCTTTTCCCCCCCTCCGCAGGTCTCGGCTCGTTCCCCCTCCGAGGGGGCCCATTCGCTGCCGGCTATTTCCCCTGAACCCGCCTCACGTCTTCCCTATCTATCTGCTCTATATCTCTATCTCTCTTCTCTCAATCTCTCTTCTCTCCTTTCTCTCTCTTCTCTCTATATCTATCTTCTATTATCTTATCTTTCTCTTCTCTGGGTTGTCTCGGCTGGCACTCGTCCCTCCCCGCATCCCCTGCCCCCTACATCCCTCTTACACGGCTAACACTCTTCCCCCGCGCGCCCCCAGGGTTTCCTTGCTCGCCTGCCCGCCCCTCCTGGGGTTCCCCGCCGGGGGTGTCGCCGCCTTCCCTCCGAGGAGGGCAGTCCCTGCCCTCGGGTGCTCCCCTGGCGGCATCGATATCTCTGCCCGGGGTGCCCTGGGGTGTTCCTCCGGTGGCCGCGGTAACTTCCTTTGCTATTTTCTTCTGTTGCTTTTTGGCCTTTTCTTTTCATTTACTATGTGTGCCTCTGCTCTGTCCATGTTGCCATCTTTTCTCTCATCTCTTCTCTTTCTCTATATCTCTCTCTATATCTATCTCACTCTCTCTTTCTTTTGTTTCTCTCTTTCTCTATTTCTTCTATCTCGTGCTGCCTTTGGCTCTGTTTTCCTGTGATCTCATATCCGTTCATTCTATTTGCCCTCTCTGTGCATTGGTGAACTATCTCTCCTTTTGTGCTTGGTTTGCCTTCCTACTCTCTTCGACTGTGTTTGTTCCGCATTCATTTTCTTTCTCTCGCCTTATTTCCTCGTCATCTTCCGCTTTCTCAGCATTTCCACGTGGTCGCCGGTTGTGCTCTTGTTTTCCCAGTGTTCTTCTTTCCCTTGCTGTTCTTCCTACCGTTCGACTGATTAGGTTCTTGCATCCATCCCTTCTCGGCCTTGTGTTGGCTCCCTTCGCCAAGTCGTTGTTCTTCTTCTCTCCGACGCTCCGCGTTTTCCTCTTCCGCTGTAGTGCCCATCTGCCTCTCAGACGTGTTTTTCTGCGTTCTGCCGCATTCCTTGTGTCTGCCCCTGCTGAACGATGGGTCCATGCCTTAACCAGTCACTGTGTCTTAACATCGTGGGCTGTTATCAGCTGGGGTTGGACATAAATGCTGATCCCGCACTTAACTTTCACCTTCTCTCCATCTCAGCATCCGCATCTTCTGGCTATTTCGCCTATGGCCGCCGCGCGCGCTTCCGGCTTTTTCCCCACATTTGGTTTCTCTATTCGCGCCCCTCCGCTACACTTCTGGGTCGCAGTTTCGCGCGCCTGTACCCCGTCTGGTCCCCCAGACCATGTTCCCGCTTTGTTCTGCAGCTCTTATCTGGTTTATCCGGGCCTATTCTCCATATTACCACCTGTTCATCCAGATTCGCAACTTCTCTTAACTCCGTTCTTAGCTCGCTCGCTGTTCTCCTTTATTCGATCCGCTTGCAGCTCCTTTCCGTGCTGATCTGCCACCACTATGTAGTGTCCCGGGCGCGACTTGCATGTATGTCCTCTGGGATGGGTTGCGGCATTGGCCCAGTCTCTTATATCTCCTAACGCAGCTACCTGGCCTTTGTGTAGGATTGGACCGCTTCACTCTTCATGATGTCTCGTCACCAGCCTTCCTGTCCGGCATTCCTTATAATCTCTTATCTATCTTTTTATTATTCTCTTCTCTTCACTCTCTCTTTTCTTATTCTCTCTCTTCTTCTATCTCTCTCTATCTACTCTTCTCTACTTTATCATATTTCTCATCTCTGTTTACAATATTTTTCATTTCTTATTCTTCATTTCTTATTTTACTTCTTTTTCTCTTTATTCTTCTTATTCTATTCTTTTTCTTTTCTTTTTTCTTATTTTCTTTTCTTCTTCTTCATTCTTCTTTCTTCTCTTGTTTTGTTCCAGTTTTAATATCGTGTTTTGTTTTGTTTGTCGCTCTTTTCTCGGCCTTGTTCATTTTGACTTATAGCCTCCATTTGTCTCACTACTTTCATCCTTTTGTTTTGTCTATGCCTCCATCCTTCTGTCCCCTGTTTATAGTGTTTCAGGTGTCGGCGTGCTTATATGGACTTTCTGAGTTGATAATGCGGTTCTGTTGTTGTCATCTGTTTACTTTCTTCTGCTTGGTTGCACATATCTTACTATCTAGCTTTGCGCTGTTTTCTTACACAAGTTTCTTCCGTCCGTTTCCCACCTGCGCTCCCCCTGGCTTCTTTTCACCTCCCACTTGTTCCCCCCTATTTCGAGGCCATTTGTTTCTTCCCGGCTGTCTCTTTTTTCTTTCTTCGTCACCCCTCAGGTGTGTTCCACTCGCTGCTGTATATCCTCCGCTCGGTGTCCATGCTCCCTTTGCTTCCTTATCTGTTGCGCCTTCTCTGTCTTATTGCCCGTGGGCCACTGGGTCCAGGCTAGCGTAATGTGCTATCTGACTCCATGCGTCCTAGTGCCACTCTCATTCGCCCGCAAGGCGACGCGGGTAATTCCTAGCTAGCTTTGCTTTTTACTATGCGATCGTGTTCACGTCTTGTGTCCGTCTTCTGCACTTTACTCAGCTACCCCTTCATCGTACGATAGGGTTCTGTTTCCCTTCGCTGCGCCTCTTCCCTCGTATCACTACGTCAGCACTATTTGCCTCTTGTTCGACCTCCTTGCCCTTACCTCCCTCTCGCTCACTCGGTTTGTTTTTCTCACATTTCTGCGTTGGGGCACCCTTCTATGCTGTTGGCTTGCCTGAACGGGCCGTCTGTTGATAACTTTTCTTTCATTGGCTGAGCCACTGACCTCTCTCAGCGCCTGACTATGCTGCAGATGGGTTGGTGCTTTTTCGACGCTCTTTCTTCCTCGGTTACTTTCCCCGGATCAATGCGGTTTGGCGCCTTTCTACTAGCGCCTGCTCCGTTTTCCATTCTCCCCATGCTGTTCTGCGCCCTGTATTCCATCTATATCTTATCTCTCATCTATATTCTCTATGCCTCTCTCTCTTTCTGTTTCTCTTTTTTTTCTTTCTTATCTCTCTTTCCCACTTGTGTTTGTTTTTACGCTTCTTTGTCCCCCTTGTATATTTCGTTATCTATAATACTATTCTCTCCTTCTCTATATATCTATATCTTCTATTTCTCTCTCTTTTCTTATATATATTCTCTCTCTATATTCTCTATATATATCCACCTTGTGTGTATGTGCAATGTGTTCTGTCATATTTACAACTCCCTTCTGTCCCTTGTACTCTCGTTATATCTATAATTATCTATCTCTATCTACTTTCTTTTCTCTCTCATTCTCTCTATATATCTTCTCTATATCTCAAACCACTTCTCTCTTTCTGTTCTTCTATCTATTTCTCTTTTTTCTTCTATAATCTATCTATCTTATCTTGTATTCATACTCTATCTTCTATATATTATTACTGAATGCTATCTCTATTCTCTTTCTATTTCCCTAATGCCCGTTTTTCTCACACGTCAACCCTTCCTTTTTACACAACATTTGTTTTACCCTCCTCCTCTATCCTCTGTTTTGCCTTTAGCGACTTTTTTTTTTTTTCTGTTTCTGCCCCAATTTATTCATCTCTCTAACTGTTGTGTTTCTGTGGAGCGCGCCCACCACTTGGTGTATATCGATGCCATGTTTACGTTATGTACGACACATGCAGGGTTTATCTATATTTTTATTTCATCTGTTGGTAGCGTAAAACACGTCACCTGAGGGGGTGAAAGGGTGGTGGTGCCCCCCTGGTGGCTGTTTGCTGTTGTGTTTTTCTTGCTTTAAAGTCTTCTTATTAATTCACCACGGCTTTTTCGTGGCATTTGCACTTTTTTTCGCGCATGTTTTTTTCCCACCCTGCTTTTCCCCCCCCCATGTTTTTTTCCACACCCACCCCAATGTTTTCACCACACCCCTGTTTTTCACAACCACCATTTGTATTTAATACATGAATAATATAAATCCTTCAATATGCATTCTTTCTTTTTTCTCTCTAACTTTCACTTTCCTTTGGATAATGAAATGCTTTTCTATAATCAGAGCTGATTGAAAATTAAAAAATAAAATGTAGACTGTGTGTATACGTCTACAAAAATTACTCTTCTTCTTTCTCTTCTTCTTCTTCTTCTTTTCTTTCTCTTCTTTCTTCTCTTCTTCTTCTTCTTCTTCTTCTTACTCCTTCCTTCTTTTTTCTGTATAAGATGAGTCATCATAGCTGAGACATTAAAAGATGAGTCTCAAAGTTGAGACAAAAAAGTTGAGACATCAAAGCTGAATAAAAAATGAGTCATCAAAGTTGAGACAGCAAAGTTCAGACATCAAAGCTGAGGTATCAAAAGTTGAGACATCAAAGCTGAGGTGTCAAAGTTGAGGTATCAAAGTTGAAGCATCAAGCTGAGGCATCAAAAGGTGAGGTATCAAGTTGAGGTATCAAAGTTGAGGCATCAAAGCTCAGGTATCAAAGTTGAGGCATCAAAAAAGCTGAGGGTATAAGTTGAGGCATCAAAATATTGTGGGTGGGGTGTGTGGTGTTGCTGTGTGTGGTGTGTGTGTGTGTTGTGTGTGTGTGTAGGTGTGTGTGTGTGTGTGTGTGAGGTTAGGATAGTTAT
>JABUQX010016629.1:0-12500 GCA_015478945.1 Trachelipus rathkii | reverse complement strand
AATATGGCTTCGCACGTAGCAAAAGTTTATTTCTATTATCACATATATTTTTAGTATTTATCGTGGCCAAAAAAAAAAAAAAAATTTGAAAGAAAATTATTAATTTTTTTATGTGTTAATGGATGAGCTCAAGGTTAATCATACAGAAACTTAGCTTGACTAGTCGCGTGATTTTGGATTCAATTTCGAGGGTTATAGGGTAAGCGATATTTATCGTAACAAACATGGAAGTGGGAAAAAGGCTTTTGTCCTTGAGGCTGTTCAGTCTGCTGTGATGGAATAGTATTATAGGGTGAATGAACTATTTAAATGTTTGCCACTGAAGATCAGTATTAATAATTCTGATTTTTGCTGTTATCAATATATAGACCACCAAATGGTTCGATAACAGTTTAACGAAATGTTTTTCAATATGTTGACCAACTGACTGATGGTGGGAAAACTGTTGTTATTGGTGGCATAAATATAAATCTTATAAATTCCCTAAACTTGTCTTCTTATGACATATTTATTGAGGCGTTTTTGTCGAGATCATTCTTGTCTTATATCAATAGTCCTACTCGATATTTCTTGGAGAACCCGATCACTAAGTATTCGATTCTTGACCAGGTTTGGTGTAATTTTGAAGATGTTAATTATGCAGGTGCAGTTGGGTGTGAGATAAATGATCATTTGTCCATTGTTGTAAGCCTTAATTTTGCTGTTGGCAGAAAGTTCAATCCTAATTATGTTTAGCCCAATCAGTTCTTTTAAAATTGAAAAATTTAAAGCTGATCTTATATGTCATATGAGTAGATATGCTGATCATAATATGTCTGGTGCTCAACTTTTTGAAAGATTTTACTCTGAATTTTTTTTGAAGTGTATAATTAATCATTTCATTTAAAACATTAGGACTAAATCCTGCATGAATAGTGATCTCAGATTTTGTATTAGGAAAAAAGCGGTCTTATTCAATAAATATAAACGAGGCTTAATTACTATGATTCTCTATAGAAATTATTGTGATCTTCTAGGCTATGCTATATGGAGGGTTAAACGTTCTCATCGCTGTTGTGTATTGAGGTCTGCTGGTGGAAACATTAAAAAAGCCTGGACCTTTGTTAATCAAGTTGAAGGGCGTAACAGGGGAAGTGACACAATTGAAGCAATTAGGGTAGATGATGTGATTGTTACAAATAAGGATCTGATTGTTGGTGAATTTAATGAATTTTTTATAATTGTACCTGCAAAAATTAAGGAGAATCAGCCACAGGGATATGGAAGCCCCTTAGATGGTGTACCTATTAATTAGAGAAATTTTTATTTTCTACCAATAACGGGGCATGAAGTTAAAACTTTAATTATGAGCCTAAAAAATAAGATGTTCCCATTATGACGTTAATGTTTTGGTCTTGAAGAGAGTATCTACACTCATTTCGCCTTTACTTGCTAATATTTTAAATAGATGTGTTCTTGAGTGGTCCTATCCGGACTCTCTCAAGATTGCACGTGTGATCCCAATATATAAGAAGAGGGACAAGTTTGTGTCTTGATAATTAAATGCCCATCTCAGTCCTAATAAAATTTTATAAAAAACAATTTGAAAAATTTATTCACAATAGAGTTAGTAGATTTATTGAGAGATCTGATTTGTTTTATCCATTCCAGTACGGATTTAGAAAGAATAAGAATACGGCTCATGGCGCCATGAAGATTGTAGAGAATGTTCTGAATGTATTTCAGGAAAAGAACTTTTAAATGGCAGTATTTATGAATCTCTCAAAGGCGTTTGATTGTGTCAAACATAAAATACTTGTGCAAAAATTGGAAAGATTTGGATTTAGAGGCATCTTGGGGAAATTTCTAACTTCTTATCTTAGTAATCGGCGACAGTATGTACAGTTGCAAGATACTAGATCTCGAGCTCTTGAGGTCAGATATGGTGTTCCTCAGAGATCTGTGTTGGGACCTTTGACCTTTGTTCTTTCTTGTTTACATTAGCGACCTGCAATATGTTTTACCACGTCTGGTGTTGTTTGGCGATGATACGGTTTTGTTTCGAGCTGGAGACGATGAAAGGTGTGTATCGGCACTCTTGAATATGGACCTGGTGTCGATTTTTAACTGTTTAAGAAAAAAGACATGTTAAATAATAGTAAGACAAAATTCATAAATTTCTCAAGGCGTAGGGGTTAATTCCCAGTGGATATATATGTTGACGATGTGAAAATTGATAGGTTTGAAACTTTTAATTACTCGCGCTTACTCAGCATGTGAAGAGTGTTGTGAGAAAGCTTTCCTATTATCAGGGATTGATCTGGTCATTGAAGTAATACTTGCCGTTGTCTGTATTTAAGATATTGTATTTTTCTTTTTGTGTACCCACAGCTCCTGTTTCATCTGGTTGTGTGGAGTGGTTCGCCTCCTGGAACGATTTCTCTCTTGCAAACCAAGCAGAATGCAATAGTTAGAATTTTTTTCATCAGGTTATGAGCAAACTGTTGATCTGTAAGGAAATCTGGACATTATCACTATCGAACAAATATATAAGATTTATGTATTGTGATAAATATGATAGTTTTGGTGACGTAAGGAATGACATCTGTTTATATATGGCTATAATGTGCATGATCCCCATTACCTCAGACTTTCTTTAACCAGGATGAATAAGCATAAGCAAAGTTTTGTGTTTGTTGCAATATCTTTATGGAATTTAAATAGTCATTATAGCCTGACGTGATACAATTGTTGAATATTAGTTTTAATCCTTCAAATTATTATTGTATATATTGATTTATATATGGACAGACATACTTTTATAATTTTGTATTTTTGTTTATGAAACGTAAGATCTTATATAGAATATTATATTATATATATATATATATTATATATTATAAATATATATATATAGATATATTATAATAGTATTATATATATATATATATATATATATTATATATATATATATATAAGCCATATTTAGAATGTTTTATTCAATCTTATTTTAATTTCATATTATTTTAACCTAAAGAAAGTTGAAAAAACTGCTTAAAAAATGCTATATACAGCGAAAAGTTTTTTATCATTCACTAGCTTATTTTCGTAAGCCAATTCTTATTCTAAAATTACATTGCAATCTACATATATATATATATATATATATAATATTATTATATATATATTATATATATAATATATATATATTATAAATATAATAAATATATTTATACTATAATAATATATATATATATATATATATATATATATAATATGATGTCTACTAAATTAATATTATTATATATAGATATATTATAATAATATTAAACTAATTATTTTAGTAGTATATATATATTATAAGATAGTATATATATATATATTAAATTTTCGTAAAAAATTTTTAATTATTATATATTATATTATATATATATATATATAAATATATATATATATATATATATATTATATATATATAATTATATAATATATATATATATATAAATAATATATATATATAAGACTTATAAATATATATATATATATATATTATATATATATATATTAGATAATTGGGAGTATAATATATTATAAACTAATTTTAATGGGCTTTTAAAATATATTTAAATGCCAAAGAAATAAATCCAATAATAGCATTAAATCTCACATGAAATATACTCAGGGGAAAACACAAGAAGGAAATCAAGTTTTTACAGCTTTTCAGAGTCATCTTCAGATTTTCTAAGGTTTTATTGAAAGTTGGTGGTTTCATTCTTGGAGAGCGGAGTTCCTGATTTAGTTTTACTAATTTTATATTAATACTTAAACTTCTATTGGTTTATGGGGAAAAAATGAAAGGGTTCATAAGACCGAAAAGCTTCATTCTCTGTACTATCACCTGGGTATATATTATATAATGTTTAAATGTACAATGTTGCAGTTTAGTTTTCATTATTATCATAAGGTAGGTAATTCTTCAAGCATATAAGAGTTGTCTTATAACGAAATACTATGATTTCTCTTTAAAAACTTGTGGTCTCACTATCTACGAGAATTGCCCTACTTAGATATTCTTAACTTTTGAGTAAAATTCATGTTATTAACTAAATAAAGGTACTGTCTTTAAGATTTATATATATAATTAAATCAACATATCTTCTTGGTAATTACTTGGGTTTCATATATGAATATATATATAATAATTATATATATATATATATTATATATATATATATATATATATATTATATATATAATATATGTATAATATAATATATATATATTGGGCGTATATTATATATATAATATATATATATTATATAATCAATATAGATTTCAAGATGTAATTAACTTTTATTTATAAGTAATATATATAATCGTATAACATAATATTAAATAATATAAATATTATATAATATATATATATATATATATATATTATTATATCATATAATTATAAATAATATATAATAGGCAGTACATTATGAGTATATTTTATAATTAATAGTAATGAATTAAATAAAACTATTATTAGTAAAATCTTAATATTATAATATATTATAAATTTAAATTATATATCATAATATTATATAATTTATATGATATATTAATAATATAATATAATTATATTAATATATATATATTCTTATATATATATTTATAATAATATATAATATAATACACAGATTATAGTAGTTATAATATTATTAAATTATTAATTAAATTAGTAATATAAAATATATTATAAATGGCAACTCACTATATTAATTATGACACATATATTATCTAATTAATAACTAATATCATATCACATATATTATATAATAATAATTAATATATAATGATAAAATGATAATATATTATAATTAATTATTTGAGATATATTTATGTAGATTTAATATGCATATAAACTTCAAAGAAGGTATAACAACCGCATCCGATTCTATTCACATACATCTCATCATCTTTTACATAAGATTCACCTGATACATCACGTACAAACATGAGTTACAAATTATTATATGAACATTACCTTCATATAACAAAATAGTCACAAAATCTTTTCAATTTAAAATATTTAAAACTACCTTATAATATTAAACTGAAATAATATTTATTATAAATAAAATAATAATACAAAAAATATTTAATATATAATAGAATATATATAATTAAAATGATTATTTAAAAATTTTTCATATGAGTAATTATATTAATATACTATATATATATATATGGATATATATAATATATAATTATATATATTAATATATATTAAATATATTAATATATATATGAAATTATAGAATAATAGTATTGTTGGTTATTATTATTTTATAATTATAGTTATATACCTCATTATCGTCAGGGATAATCTTCAATTCTTATAAATGCGCTTATATATAATAATCAATATTAATATAGAGTAAAAAAGAAAATAAGATAAATATTCATTATTTATGACCAAAATAAAGGGCATTTTTGGCAGAGATCAAACTAATTTTTTATTATACATATTATACCATTCTAACCTACATACACTTATTCTAATAGTGCATCTAACTTTAATTAAGTCAACAATCGTACTATGGATTTTTTCCCTTACAGATCACAGGGATGTCATAACGCAAAGAAAAAAATATAAAGAGTAGAGACATTATAATTATACACTATTAGTGTATACTATAAGAAAAAACATTTATAATTTCGCATTATTATTAATAAATATTATAATGAGTTTCTTTTGTGAAAGAGAATGTTAACAATATTTAAGAAAATTTGCGAGTGTATAATGTCACTCCCTACATTACGTCCTAAAGAGCTCACGTTATAAAGACAGCACCTTGTGTCGATATCAATTTTTTGTCATAATGAGTTTTGCTATACCGATTTAAAGAATGCACACGTCGATTAGAATGTTAAGATACTATGAGTATATCTATTAATCCGGAAATATATTATTGAATTGAAATAAGTAGATGCCTAAATAGTAAATACATCATTATCTACTATTTAAGCTTATGAGGATAATTTACACTCATTCTCAATCATTCTAAGAGTTAGTGAACTATAAACTTTATTATCAAGACAACCATACTTATATTTAACCACATTATATTATATCATATTATATTAGTCTCAACTATAGACCTTATAGTTTCCTAAATATGATATTACCTACACCCCTCTTCTTCTATCAACAACTTACAGTGATTCTATTCCTATCCCTTTTGAGATGTGTTGACGAGAAACGAAATTATGTTCTACCCCTATATCTATGATGTTTTACTCCTTAACTAAGTAAAGAGGGGGTATGAGTTGAGAATTATAATATTATTGAACGCAGTGAATTTGTTGTCAATACAAAGACGTAGGAGCGGTTTGTCTTTAGTTTGAATATAATATTACACTAGGAATGATTAGATGTGTGTAATATAATAAACAATAATATTATTATACTATATATATCACGAAATATTAAGATGAAAGTTATGAGTTATCGGCACACACCATTATAAGTGTATTATATTATCATATATCATAATTTTATGATCATATTTACTACATAGTAATTATTAATATTTAGAATCTATTATCATACAATTTCTGTTCATTGTATTCATAGTACTATCTCAACTAGAATTAAAATGAGACATAATTGTATATATACACTTCTTTTGTTTGTAGGTCACATCAAAATTATAGACGTTATATAAATACATATAATGATTATATAAACAATATGCTTTTTTAGCTTCGATCTGTATTATTTTTAAAACTTATTATACTAAATCACTTTTATCTCTGGGCAATTATAAACATATTCACTATTAGCGTTATAGAATATTTAGTGCATGACACACTCACTAATAGTGAGTGAATAATAATAGAGAGAGTAATTAAATAAATTAGTACCCAGTATTTTATATATTACAATATACCATGTGTATGTGTATAAATATATATAAATTTATTCAATGTTGAAATACCAACTTATTTGGTATCGAATATTTTTTATACACACTGTTTAATTTATTTATCACTTTAATATAAGTAATATATATTTACTAGAAATCAAAAGTACTATAAATGTCTGTAGTTACTTTTATTTTATCTTATTTTTATTTGTTGTAGACATATATATATATATATAATAAATAAATAATACTATAATATAATATATATATATATATATATATATGATATATATACTGATTATATACTATAATATATATATATATATATCACCCTATATTATATATAAATATATTGATGTATTACTATATAATATATTATATATATATATATATATATATATATATTAGTTATTATTATTATTACTTTTACGTATATATAATATATATTATATATATATATATATATATATATATATAACATTATATATAATATATTATTATATATATAATGAAGTTACACTTTGCCTCAGTGGTTTTGCGAGTCTTCGATAGCTTAAGAGAAGATTCATTTTCAAATAGGCATGAAGTTGGGAATATAAAACATTGCTATTATCAATTAATGTAAATATAGTAAGTTAATATATTTAACTGTTAAGTAAAAGTTTACAGAATAACTTGCAGTTATCGTCAAAGATGCTTTGATTGCAGGCTTAAAATGTAAGGACAGTGATTTTTCTAGTATCCCAAATCACAAATACAACAGCAAACATGTCTATATTATCTTGGCTCTATCAATGCTCCAAACCTCTTCTCTTAGAATTCGTCACGTCCCATTTTGCAAGATCATGCGCACTAGGTTGCGATATCACGTGCCCACGACGGTCTAGCCATTCCATCATCGTGTATGCCGATACGAGACTTGCATACTCGCTCCTAACATTATCCTTGATGCCTTCTTTCATCCACTTGGTCAGAAAATCGTATACAACATCAATATTCACCCCAGCTGACCAATTTACTAGATCTGGGACTTGAGTTGAGCGTTCACTGTATCACTCTTGCGAAATAAGGTTCTTCTGTTGAAGTTGAGTATAATCCAAACTGAATGTTAACTTATATTATAAATTATAATATTTAAATTTTATATTCATTAATTTTATACTATGAAGAATATATAGCTATAGTTATAAACCTTTCAATTAATATTTTTCCTCTACTTCAAATTTTTATTTAAAAAATAAATATATAATACACTATTTGAAGAAAAACTTATCTTACACAATGTATAATATTATCGTTATACAAGTTTCGCATTCCAATGTTAAAGAAGAGAACATTTAACGAGAAGTATACAAATCCAAACTATCTGTCCTTCAGAAGTATCAGACCAACCGCATTTCTGGTCTCGTAGGACAGTTGCCGTGCTATGGCTTAAAATCTTTCTAACTGACCTATCCTCCAACCCAAAAAAAGTTGGATTCAGAATCATACTATTAAAGCAAACCGTATTTCCCGTCATAGTGACGCTGACTTACCAGCGTGTGCCTAGTACCTGTGTCTCCTATTTTGGGTTGGAGATCAGCTACAGCTAGATACATAAGCACCGGATCTTCATGATCCCAGTCAATACAACATTTCTGTGTGGTTTCAATCCCAGAAAAGTGCAACTTGACTCATTTCTACCTTCCTCTATGATAAATCTTATTCTCTTCCAAACTAGTCTTGATGTAACTGCGATAATATTCTATTTGCCTATAATTCCATTTAACATCTATCATGAAATATGGAGAACACTATCCAGAGAGATTTAGGGTACAGGCTGAGCAGCATTTGTTGTGACATGTCGGCCTTTGACAGCAGACTCGCGATTTTCGTTGTTAGGATACTTGTTCCTGCAATCCAACTTTCTAGCGTGGAGCGGTGAGACTATGAAGTGGGCCTGCATTGGGAATAGCAACCGCGGCATAATTACCATCTATGCCGCAAACATGCTCGGTTTGCGTTCCTCACAATCCCAGACAAGGAGGCTCAGCGTTAGATTCTTTACCTTCTCTAGCAATATATACTGTTCTTATACTTTATTAAAATAATAATACCATACTAACATCAATATACGTAGATTCGTTCCAAAACCGTATTCATATTGAAAAGCCTACCTTGAATCCTATGTATATTCAACTATCATATAATAGTCCTATATCTTTCTATTAAAATATAATAATTAAAACTTCGCTTCCTAATCTATATATATATATATAGTATTAGATATCAATTATATGGACCTACAAGGCTTAATATTTATATATATAGCCAGGAAGGCAAATTAAATGATCCACATATTATCACAAACAAAGGTTTGGATATATTAGATATCTAGCTAGTTACCACTGAGCTTACTCAGATAGTACGGAGTATTATATATATATCATAGTATATAACTTATACCAGATATCATATAGGTGCGGTATAGATATAATATATAGCGGATAGGTGCGGAGGCGTCAGGGATAAATTAGCGGACTATTTGCATACTAATAGTATAGCTAGTATAAAATCATAAATAAAAATGATTCACTCTCTTTTCGCATAACTCTGCCACATTATTTTAATTATAAAGAAGTATGTAAGAGTTAAGTATAGTTAATCCACTTCCTAAACGAGAGAAATTAACTAATAGATAAACCTCTAATAATATGCATTTCTTTCTTAATATAATTAAAGTTTTTTAATAAACAAATACTATATATATATAAACATATTATTTTTATTATTGAAAGAAATTTTTCTTTAGTGGTACCTTTTTTTATAATATATTAAGAGTGATAAACTTCACACCGAAAAAATTCACAGAATCGTTCATTTCACCCTATTAAATACTATCACTAATTCATCCTTATGGAAAAACTGAAGGATGTGGCAGGGACAGCTAACTCAAGATAATCCAAAATATACGAGTAAAAACATTTTAACTTAGATTTATAGATCATGAATAAGGCTATATATTATCCATATCATCTAATAACTTGTAATAATTAAACTTATATTATAATTTACACTATAATAACTAATTAGCTAAAATAATACATTTATAATATCAGATTCTGTGATGTAAAACTATCAAAATATATATATTATATACTATATATATATAATTATAAATATATTTTTATATAGACATTAATATTATAGGATAATGTTTAAGATATGAGGATTCGGTTTATATTACAAATTACAAATATATATATAATATTAATAATAAATTAATATAAATATATATATATAATATTATATTAATATATATATATATTAATATTAAATATTAAGATTAATATATAATATAATATATATATATATATATATATATAATATAAATAATATACTTATATCTATATATTATTAACAATAATATAATATTTTATATATAGTAATATATTTGGAAATTCTATATTATTTATAATAACATTATAAATATATGATTTTAATAAATTTTTGAATATTGCTTTAAATAACCTATAGTAATATTAGTATATATATATATATATATTAATAAATATTATTAATATATATATAATATATATATATATATATATTATATGTATATATTAATATATAATATATAATATATATATATATATATATATATAATATATAATAAATATTTAGTATAGTATATATATATTATATTATATTAATATAGTAATTTATATAATTATATTAATATATATGATTATAATATATATATTATATATAATATTAAATATTAATATATATTAATATTAGGGTATTTATTTATACAGTCAGGAATTTATGAGATATTTATTAAAATATTAATATACATATTATATATTTAATAATTATAATTTAATATATTTAAATATAGTATACCAATCGCCATTAATTATTTATATATACTAATAAATATAAATATATATTAATTAATATATATCTATAAATATATATATATATATATTTATATAATATAATATATATATATATATATATATATAATATATATATATATATTAATAATATATATAATATATATAATAAATTATATATATTTTTATATATATATATATTATAATATAGCTACCCTCTTATGTAGCATGAGCATCGACTCTGCAGGCGTCGAGAGCTTTCATGAGTGATATTACTTATAAGTCTTGATAACGAATAAAAATTTCTGCTTATTGGCCGCTGTACGAGGAAAATAATTGTTTTCTATCACTCAATCACAGAAATTGACATTTAAGTTAGACCTTAAATTAATCAATGGACTGACTATGAGAAGCTAATATACTTAACACACAATACAACTCTCATCACCGAGGGATATACTTATCCCTTTCAGCATAAGAGTACAAATATTCATTTTATGTATAGAATACTTGTTCATAAAAATATTATAAATACACCTACTCCCAGATCTGCTTGCGTAGTCATATATTATAATAATAGTATATAGATATATATATATACTATACTTATTATATAATATAGTATAATATAATATATATATTATATGTGATATATATATATTTACTATATACATATATATAATATATATATATAAAGATATAGATGAGAATAGTTTTAATTATGATGTTGAGGTGATATTATTGAGGGCAAAAGATAGGTCAAGCCCTTACTTTGACTTTTATTATAATATATATTGAGCAAGTACTATGATATCTTTTATTGAATATATAAAAGTTAATAATGGTAATCTCATTAGTCCTTTATGAAGATAAAGACATTTAAGGAGGAGAAGTTGAAAAATCTTATGAGATTTTGTAAATATTCTATTAATAATTTTATTTCATATTATATAAATATATTTAATAAATTAAATGTATTGTAATAGTATAGATTAATTAATATACTATTTTATTAAGTGTTATATTTAAAATAAATTTGTGAAGTCGAGCTAACATTATAGAGGATAGAATACCGTTAAGCGGTTAACTTTAGCGATAGCATGAGTATATGTATTGTAATATTGATACTGAAAATATAGTTAGCGGTAAGAGTGAGTAACAGCTATGCGCAGTACTAATCCAGTTATATATCTCCTCACTCGTAAGGTGCGGAGAGAGTGACGCTAGCGGACTACCCCTATTAAATGATAGCTCTGACACTTTAGATTCATGTTCCAAAAAATATATTTCATATAAGGAAAACCTAACAGAAATTTCCAAAATTAAAATCTCTTAATTTTTAAATTTGTTTTCTCTCCAACATACTCCATCCTGACCTATTAGCAGATTTATTTATAACGTAACTTTATGATGATCGGGTAGATATATATCGATATATGTAGTAGTAGGACATATTTGAGACGTTAGCTGTATCTACGCTAAACTATATTGGTATATAAGTATATGTTCTGATATTTGACTACTGATAGAGACATGAGTTCAGGCGTATTAGATATCCAGAAAAAGAGTAATTATATATATCGGAACACTGTTAATTGTTAGATGGTATATATATATAATAATGAAGCAGGTTCATTTACCTTCTTATAGACTAAATTCACTTTTTTTTCCTACTATAATTAATAGTCATCCGTGCTTGTTCATTACTGGCCATGTTCTAGGCTTA